>JAGKPW010000622.1:0-22178 GCA_019926035.1 Melaleuca alternifolia | reverse complement strand
TTCGGAAAGCTCGTTTCGAGGCCAACACCCCAGGGCCGGAATAATCCGTGAGGATAAAAAGAAAAGAATAGAAAAACGAAAACGGAAACGAGGGGTGCAACACGAGGACTTCCCAGGAGGTCACCCATCCTAGTACTACTCTCGCCCAAGCACGCTTAACTTCGGAGTTCTGATGGGATCCGGTGTATTAGTGCTGGTATGATCGCACCCGTCATGTTACGCATTGCAAATTTACTTGAAGCGACTCAATTTCTCTTCTCGAAGGAAGTCTAGAGTGTTCAACTTCCGGCTTTAAGCGACTCAATTAACGCAATTTCCCGAGCCCGACTCGAATATTACGGAATACTACTTATGTACGACGGAATACCAAAAAATGAAAATGCTTGGTTAAAACGGAAGTCCCGCGTCTCTACGTTCTCGTGCCTAACTTTCGATGCCGATGGACTCACGGGGCCCGTGAGTACTGTTCGGAAAGCTCGTTTCGAGGCCAACACCCCAGGGCCGGAATAATCCGTGAGGATAAAAAGACAAGAATAGAAA
Organism: Melaleuca alternifolia; assembly: GCA_019926035.1. Classification (NCBI taxonomy): domain Eukaryota; kingdom Viridiplantae; phylum Streptophyta; class Magnoliopsida; order Myrtales; family Myrtaceae; genus Melaleuca; species Melaleuca alternifolia. The sequence continues at coordinate 21,638 of JAGKPW010000622.1, read as the reverse complement.
AACGAAAACGAAAACGAGGGGTGCAACACGAGGACTTCCCAGGAGGTCACCCATCCTAATACTACTCTCGCCCAAGCACGCTTAACTTCGGAGTTCTGATGGGATCCGGTGCATTAGTGCTGGTATGATCGCACCTGTAATGTTATGCATTGCAAATTTACTTGAAGCGACTCAATTTCTATTCTCCAAGGAAGTCTAGAGTCTTCAACTTCCGGCTTTTAAGCGACTCAATTAACGCAATTTCCCGAGCCCGACTCGATTGACGGAATACTACTTATGTATGAGGAAATACAAAAATGAAAATTGCTTGGTAAACGGAATTCCCGCGTCTCTACGTTCTCGTGCCTAACTTTTGATCCCGATGGACTCACGGGGCCCGTGAGTACTGTTCGGAAAGCTCGTTTCGAGGCCAACACCCCAGGGCCGGAATAATCCGTGAGGATTAAAAGAAAAGAATAGAAAAACGAAAACGAAAACGAGGGGTGCAACACGAGGACTTCCCAGGAGGTCACCCATCCTAGGACTACTCTCGCCCAAGCACGCTTAACTTCGGAGTTCTGATGGGATCCGGTGCATTAGTGCTGGTATGATCGCACCCGTCATGTTATGCATCGCAAATTTACTTGAAGCGACTCAATTTCTCTTCTCAAAGGAAGTCTAGAGTGTTCAACTTCCGGCTTTTAAGCGACTCAATTAACGCAATTTCCCGAGCCCGACTCGATTAACGGAATAATACTTATGTACGACGGAATACAAAAATGAAAATTGCTTGGTAAACGAAATTCCCGCGTCTCTACGTTCTCGTGCCTAACTTTCGATCCCGATGGACTCACGGGGCCCGTGAGTACTGTTCGGAAAGCTCGTTTCGAGGACAACACCCCAGGGCCGGAATAATCCGTGAGGATAAAAAGAAAAGAATAGAAAAACGAAAACGAAAACGAGGGGTGCAACACGAGGACTTCCCAGGAGGTCACCCATCCTAGTAATACTCTCGCCCAAGCACGCTTAACTTCGGAGTTCTGATGGGATCCGGTGCATTAGTGCTGGTATGATCGCACCCGTCATGTTACGCATTGCGAATTTACTTGCAGCGACTCAATTTCTCTTCTCGACGGAAGTCTAGAGTGTTCAACTTTCGGCTTTTAAGCGACTCAATTAACGCAATTTCCCGACACGACTCGATTAACGGAATACTATTATGACGACGGAATACAAAAATGAAAATTGCTGGTAAACGCATTCCCGCGTCTCTACGTTCTCGTGCTAACTTCGATCCGATGGACTCACGGGGGCCCGTGGGTACTGTTCGGAGAAAGCTAGTTTCGAGGCCAACACCCCAGGGCCGGAATAATCCGTGAGGATAAAAGAAAAGAAAAGAATAGAAAACCCGAAAACGAAAACGTAGGGGTGCAACACGAGGAACTTCCACAGGAGGTCACCATCCTAGTACACATCTCCCAAGAAACCACGCTTAACTTCGGAGTATGATGGGATCCGGTGCATTAGTGCTGGTATGATCGCACCCGTCATGTTACGCATTGCAAATTTACTTGACGCGACTCAATTTCTCTTCTCGAAGGAAGTCTAGAGTGTTCAACTTCCGGCTTTTAAGCGACTCAATTAACGCAATTTCCCGTGCCCGACTCGATTAGAGGAATACTACTTATGTATGACGGAAATACAAAAAGAAATGTTGGTAAACGGAATCCGCGTTATACGTTCTCGTGCCTAAAATTTCGATAACGATGGACTCACGGGGACCGTGAGTATGTCGGAAAGCCGTTGCGAGGCAAACACCCCAGGGCCGGAATACTCCGTGAGGATAACAAGAAACGAATAGAAAAACGAAAACGAAAACGAGGGGTGCAACACGAGGACTTCCCAGGAGGTCACCCATCCTAGTACTACTTTCGCCCAAGCACGCTTAACTTCGGAGTTCTGATGGGATCCGGTGCATTAGTGATGGTATGATCGCACCCGTCATGTTACGCATTGCAAATTTACTTGAAGCGACTCAATTTCTCTTCTCGAAGGAAGTCTAGAGTGTTCAACTTCCGGCTTTTAAGCGACTCAATTAACGCAATTTCCCTAGCCCGACTCGATTAACGGAATACTACTTATGTACGACGGAATACAAAAATGAAAATTGCTTGGTAAACGGAAGTCCCGCGTCTCTACGTTCTCGTGCCTAACTTTCGATCCCGATGGACTCACGGGGCCCGTGAGTACTGTTCAGAAAGCTCGTTTCGAGGCCAACACCCCAGGGCCGGAATAATCCGTGAGGATAAAAAGAAAAGAATAGAAAAACGAAAACGAAAACGAGGGGTGCAACACGCGGACTTCCCAGGAGGTCACCCATCCTAGTACTACTCTCGCCCAAGCACGCTTAACTTCGGAGTTCTGATGGGATCCGGGGCATTAGTGCTGGTATGATCGCACCCGTCATGTCACGCATTGCAAATTTACTTGAAGCGACTCAATTTCTCTTCTCGAAGGAAGTATAGAGTGTTCAACTTCCGGCTTTTAAGCGACTCAATTAACGCAATTTCCCGAGCCCGACTCGCTTAACGGAATACTACTTATGTACGACGGAATACAAAAATGAAAATTGCTTGGTAAACGGAATTCCCGCGTCTCTACGTTCTCGTGCCTAACTTTCGATCCCGATGGACTCACGGGGCCCGGGAGTACTGTTCGGAAAGCTCGTTTCGAGGCCAACACCCCAGGGCCGGAATAATCCGTGAGGATAAAAAGAAACGAATAGAAAAACGAAAACGAAAACGAGGGGTGCAACACGAGGACTTCCAAGGAGGTCACCCATCCTAGTACTACTCTCGCCCAAGCACGCTTAACTTCGGAGTTCTGATGGGATCCGGTGCATTAGTGCTGGTATGACCGCACCCGTCATGTTACGCATTGCAAATTTACTTGAAGGACTCAATTTCTCGTCTCGAAGGAAGTCTAGAGGTGTTTCACTTCCGGCTTTTAAGCGACTCAATTAACGAAATTTCCGGAGCCCGACTCGATTGACGGAATACTACGTATGTACGACAAAATACAAAAATGAAAATTGCTTGGTAAGGAGAATTCCCACGTCTCTACGTTCTCGTGCCTAACTTTCTATTGCAATGGACTCACGGGGCCCGTGAGTACTGTTCGGAAAGCTCGTTTCGAGGCCAACACCCCGGGGCCGGAATAATCCGTGAGGATAAAAAGAAAAGAATAGAAAAACGAAAACGAAAACGAGGGGTGCAACACGAGGACTTCCCAGGAGGTCACCCATCCTAGTACTACTCTCGCCCAAGAACGCTTAACTTCGGAGTTCTGATGGGATCCGGTGCATTAGTGCTGGTATGATCGCACCCGTCATGTCACGCATTGCAAATTTACTTGAAGCGACTCAATTTCTCTTCTCGAAGGAAGTCTAGAGTGTCCAACTTCCGGCTTTTAAGCGACTCAATTAACGCAATTTCCCGAGCCCGACTCGATTAACGGAATACTACTTATGTACGACGGAATACAAAAAGGAAAATTGCTTGGTAAACGGAATTCCCGCGTCTCTACGTTCTCGTGCCTAACTTTCGATCCCGATGGACTCACGGGGCCCGTGAGAACTGTTCGGAAAGCTCGTTTCGAGGCCAACACCCCAGGGCCGGAATAATCGGTGAGGATAAAAAGAAAAGAATAGAAAAACGAAAACGAAAACGAGGGGTGCAACACGAGGACTTCCCAGGAGGTCACCCATCCTAGTACTACTCTCCCCCAAGCACGCTTAACTTCGGAGTTCTGATGGGATCCGGTGCATTAGTGCTGGTATGATCGCACCCGTCATGTTACGCATTGCGAATTTACTTGAAACGACTCAATTTCTCTTCTCGAAGGAAGTCTAGAGTGTTCAACTTCCGGCTTTTAAGCGACTCAATTAACGCAATTTCCGGAGCCCGACTCGATTAACGGAATACTACTTATGTACGACGGAATACAAAAATGAAAATTGCTTGGTAAACGGAATTCCCGCGTCTCTACGTTCTCGTGCCTAACTTTCGATCCCGATGGACTCAAGGGGCCCGTGAGTACTGTCCGGAAAGCTCGTTTCGAGGCCAACACCCCAGGGCCGGAATAATCCGTGAGGATAAAAAGAAAAGAATAGAAAAACGAAAACGAAAACGAGGGGTGCAACACGAGGAATTCCCAGGAGGTCACCCATCCTAGTACTACTCTCGCCCAAGCACGCTTAACTTCGGAGTTCTGATGGGATCCGGTGCATTAGTGCTGGTTTGATCGACAAACCGTCATGTCCACGCATTGCAAATTTACTTGAAGCGACTCAATTTCTCTTCTCGAAGGAACTCTAGAGTGTTCAACTTCCGGCTTTTAAGCGACTCAATTAACGCAATTTCCCGAGCCCGACTCGATTAACGGAATACTACTTATGTACGACGGAATACAAAAATTAAAATTGCTTGGTAAACGGAATTCCCGCGTCTCTACGTTCTCGTGCCTAACTTTCGATCCCGATGGACTCACGGGGCCCGTGAGTACTGTTCGGAAAGCTCGCTTCGAGGCCAACACCCCAGGGCCGGAATAATCCGTGAGGATAAAAAGAAAAGAATAAAAAAACGAAAACGAAAACGAGGGGTGCAACACGAGGACTTCCCAGGAGGTCACCCATCCTAGTACTACTCTTGCCCAAGCACGCTTAACTTCGGAGTTCTGATGGGATCCGGTGCATTAGTGCTGGTATGATCGCACCGTCATGTTACGCATTGCAAATTTACTTGAAGCGACTCAATTTCTCTTCTCGAAGGAAGTCTAGAGTGTTCAACTTCCGGCTTTTAAGCGACTCTATTAACGCAATTTCCCGAGCCCGACTCGATTAACGGAATACTACTTATGTACGACGGAATACAAAAATGAAAATTGCTGGAAAGGAAAATTTCCCGCGTCTCTACGGTTCTCCGTGCATAATTTCGATCCCGATGGACTCACGGGGCCCGGATTACTGTTCGGGAAAGCTCTGTTTCGAGGCCAACACCCAGGGCCGGGAATAACCGGGAGGATAAAAAGAAAAGAATAGAAAACGGAAAACGGAAAAAACGGGGGTTGCAAACACCGAGGACTTCCCAGGAGGTAAACCATCATCGTCTACTCTCGCCAAGCACGCCTTAAACTTCGGAGTCTGATGGGATCCGGTGCATTAGTGCTGGTATGATCGCACACGTCATGTCACGCATTGCAAATTTACTTGAAGCGACTCAATTTCTCTTCTCGAAGGAAGTCTAGAGTGTTCAACTTCCGGCTTTTAAGGGACTCAATTAACGCAATTTCCCGAGCCCGACTCGATTAACGGAATACTACTTATGTACGACGGAATACAAAAATGAAAATTGCTTGGTTAACGGAATTCCCGCGTCTCTACGTTCTCGTGCCTAACTTTCGATCCCGATGGACTCACGGGGCCAGTGAGTACTGTTCGGAAAGCTCGTTTCGAGGCCAACACCCCAGGGCCGGAATAATCCGTGAGGCTAAAAAGAAAAGAATAGAAAAACGAAAACGAAAACGAGGGGTGCAACACGAGGACTTCCCAGGAGGTCACCCATCCTAGTACTACTCACGCCCAAGCACGCTTAACTTCGGAGTTCTGATGGGATCCGGTGCATTAGTGCTGGTATGATCGCACCCGTCATGTTACGCATTGCAAATTTACTTGAAGCGACTCAATTTATCTTCTCGAAGGAAGTCTAGAGTGTTCAACTTCCGGCTTTTAAGCGACTCAATTAACGCAATTTCCCGAGCCCGACTCGATTAACGGAATACTACTTATGTAAGACGGAATACAAAAATGAAAATTGCTTGGTAAACGGAATTCCCGCGTCTCTACGTTCTCGTGCCTAACATTCGATCCCGATGGACTCACGGGGCCCGTGAGTACTGTTCGGAAAGCTCGTTTCGAGGCCAAAACCCCAGGGCCGGAATAATCCGTGAGGATAAAAAGAAAAGAATAGAAAAACGAAAACGAAAACGGGGGGTGCAACACGAGGACTTCCCAGGAGGTCACCCATCCTAGTACTACTCTCGCCCAAGCACGCTTAACTTCGGAGTTCTGATGGGATCCGGTGCATTAGTGCTGGCATGATCGCACCCGTCATGTTACGCATTGCAAATTTACTTGAAGCGACTCAATTTCTCTTCTCGAAGGAAGTCTAGAGTGTTCAACTTCCGGCTTTTAAGCGACTCAATAAACGCAATTTCCCGAGCCCGACTCGATTAACGGAATACTACTTATGTACGACGGAATACAAAAATGAAAATTGCCTGGTAAACGGAATTCCCGCGTCTCTACGTTCTCGTGCCTAACTTTCGATCCCGATGGACTCACGGGGCCCGTGAGTACGTTCGGAAAAGCTCGTTCGAGGCCAAACACCCCAGGGCGAATAATCGTGAGGTAAAAAGAAAAGAATAGGAAAAAACGAAAACGAAACGAAAGGGGTGACCACACAGGACTTCCCAGGAGGTCACCAATCCTAGTACTACTCTCGCCCAAGCACGCTTAACTTCGGAGTTCTGATGGGATCCGGTGCATTAGTGCTGGTATGATCGCACCCGTCATGTAACGCATTGCAAATTTACTTGAAGCGACTCAATTTCTCTTCTCGAAGGAAGTCTAGAGTGTTCAACTTCCGGCTTTTAAGCGACTCAATTAACGCAATTTCCCGAGACCGACTCGATTAACGGAATACTACTTATGTACGACGGAATACAAAAATGAAAATTGCTTGGTAAACGGAATTCCCGCGTTTCTACGTTCTCGTGCCTAACTTTCGATCCCGATGGACTCACGGGGCCCGTGAGTACTGTTCGGAAAGCTCGTTTCGAGGCCAACACCCCAGGCCGGAATAATCCGTGAGGATAAAAAGAAAAGAAAAGAAAAGAAAAGAAAAACGAAAACGAGGGGTGCAACACGAGGACTTCCCAGGAGGTCACCCATCCTAGTACTATTCTCGCCCAAGCACGCTTAACTTCGGAGTTCTGATGGGATCCGGTGCATTAGTGCTGGTATGATCGCAACCGTCATGTCACGCATTGCAAATTTACTTGAAGCGACTCAATTTCTCTTCTCGAAGGAAGTCTAGAGTGTTCAACTTCCGGCTTTTAAGCGACTCAATTAACGCAATTTCACGAGCCCGACTCGATTAACGGAATACTACTTATGTACGACGGAATACAAAAATGGAAATTGCTTGGTAAACGGAATTCCCGCGTCTCTACGTTCTCGTGCCTAACTTTCGATCCCGATGGACTCACGGGGCCCGTGAGTACTGTTCGGAAAGCTCGTTTTGAGGCCAACACCCCAGGGCCGGAATAATCCGTGAGGATAAAAAGAAAAGAATAGAAAAACGAAAACGAAAACGAGGGGTGCAACCCGAGGACTTCCCAGGAGGTCACCCATCCTAGTACTACTCTCGCCCAAGCACGCTTAACTTCGGAGTTCTGATGGGATCCGGTGCATTAGTGCTGGTATAATCGCACCCGTCATGTTACGCATTGCAAATTTACTTGAAGCGACTCAATTTCTCTTCTCGAAGGAAGTCTAGAGTGTTTAACTTCCGGCTTTTAAGCGACTCAATTAACGCAATTTCCCGAGCCCGACTCGATTAACGGAATACTACTTATGTACGACGGAATACAAAAATGATAATTGCTTGGTAAACGGAATTCCCGCGTCTCTACGTTCTCGTGCCTAACTTTCGATCCCGATGGACTCACGGGGCCCGTGAGTACTGTTCCGAAAGCTCGTTTCGAGGCCAACACCCCAGGGCCGGAATAATCCGTGAGGATATTTAAAAAGAAAGAATAGAAACAACGGAAAAACGGGAAAAAGAGGGGGTGACACGGGACTTTCGAGCTTAGAGAGGTCACCATCCTAGTACTACTCTCGCCCAAGCACGCTAACTTCGGAGTCTGATGGGATCCGGCTGCATTAGTGTGTATGTCGAACCCCGTATGTCACGCATTGCAAAATTTACTTGAAGCGAATCAATGTTCTCTTCTCGAAGGAAGTCTAGAGTGTTCAACTTACGGCTTTTAAGCGACTCAATTAACGCAATTTCCCGAGCCCGACTCGATTAACGGAATACTACTTATGTACGACGGAATACAAAAATGAAAATTGCTTGGTAAACGGAATTCCCGCGTCTCTACGTTCTCGTGCCTAACCTTCGATCCCGATGGACTCACGGGGCCCGTGAGTACTGTTCGGAAAGCTCGTTTCGAGGCCAACACCCCAGGGCCGGAATAATCCGTGAGGATAAAAAGAAAAGAAAAACGAAAAACGAAAACGAGGGGTGCAACACGAGGACTTCCCAGGAGGTCACCCATCCTAGTACTACTCTCGCCCAAGCACGCTTAACTTCGGAGTCCTGATGGGATCCGGTGCTTTAGTGCTGGTATGATCGCACCCGTCATGTTATGCATTGCGAATTTACTTGAAGCGACTCAATTTCTCTTCTTGAAGGAAGTATATGAGGTTCAACTTAAGGCTTTTAAGCGTACTCAATTAACGCAATTTCCCGAGACGAACTCGTTAACGGGAATACTCTTAGGTACGGACGGAATACAAAAATGGATGAAATTGCTTGGTAAAAACGGAATTCTCTTAGCGTCTTACGTTCTCGCCTAACTTTCGATCCCGATGGACTGAGGGGCAGTGAGTATGTTCGGAAAGCTCGTTTCGAGGCAACCACCCAAGGGCCGGAATAATCGTGAGAATAAAAAGAAAAGGATAGAAAAAACGAAAACGAAAAGAGGGGTTGCAACACCGAGGATTCCCCAGGAGGTCAACCATCCTAGTAACTACTCTCGCCCAGCACGCTTAACTCGGCGTTTCTGAGGGGATCCGGTGTGCATTAGTGCTGGTATGATCGCACCCGTCATGTTAGGCATTGCGAATTTACTTGAAGCGACTCAATTTCTCTTCTCGAAGGAAGTCTAGAGTGTTCAACTTCCGGCTTTAAAGCGACTCAATTAACGCAATTTCCCGAGCCCGACTCGATTAACGGAATACTACTTATGTACGACGGAATACAAAAATGACAATTGCTTGGTAAACGGAATTCCCGCGTCTCTACGTTCTCGTGCCTAACTTCCGATCCCGATGGACTCACGGGGCCCGTGAGTACTGTTCGGAAAGCTCGTTTCGAGGCCAACACCCCAGGGCCGGAATAATCCGTGAGGATTAAAAGAAAAGAATAGAAAAACGAAAACGAAAACGAGGGGTGCAACACGAGGACATCCCAGGAGGTCACCCATCCTAGTACTACTCTCGCCCAAGCACGCTTAACTTCGGAGTTCTGATGGGATCCCGTGCATTAGTGCTGGTATGATCGCACCCGTCATGTTACGCATTGCCAATTTACTTGAAGCGACTAATTTTCTCTTCTCGAAGGAAGTCTAGAGTGTTCAACTTCCGGCTTTTAAGCGACTCAATTAACGCAATTTCCCGAGCCCGACTCGGTTAACGGAATACTACTTATGTACGACGGAATACAAAAATGAAAATTGCTTGGTAAACGGAATTCCCGCGTCTCTACGTTCTCGTGCCTAACTTTCGATCCCGATGGACTAACGGGGCCCGTGAGTACTGTTCGGAAAGCTCGTTTCGAGGCCAACACCCCAGGGCCGGAATAATCCGTGAGGATAAAACGAAAAGAATAGAAAAACGAAAACGAAAACGAGGGGTGCAACACGAGGAACTCCCAGGAGGTACACCCATACTCTGTACTACTCTGCCCAAGCACGCTTACTTCGGAGTATGATGGGATTACGGTGCATTAGTGATGGATGATCGCACAGTCATGTAGCAGTGCGAATGTACATTGAAGCAGCCCCGAACCACTCAATTCTCTTCTCGAAGGAAGTCTAGAGTGTTCAAACTCTCCGGCGTTTAAGCGACCTCAATTAACGCAATTTCCCGAAGCCCGACACAGATAACGGAATACTCCTATGTACGACGGAATACAAAATGAAAATTGCTTGGTAAACGGAATTCCCGCGTCTCTACGTTCTCGTGCCTAACTTACGATCCCGATGGACTCACGGGGCCCGTGAGTACTGTTCGGAAAGCTCGTTTCGAGGCCAACACCCCAGGGCCGGAATAAGCCGTGAGGATAAAAAGAAAAGAATAGAAAAACGAAAACGAAAACGAGGGGTGCAACACGAGGACTTCCCAGGAGGTAACCCATCCTAGTACTACTCTCGCCCAAGCACGCTTAACTTCGGAGTTCTGATGGGATCCGGTGCATTACTGCTGGTATGATCGCACCCGTCATGTTACGCATTGCAAATTTACTTGAAGCGACTCATTTTCTCTTCTCGAAGGAAGTCTAGAGTGTTCAACTTCCGGCTTTTAAGCGACTCAATTAACGCAATTTCCCGAGCCCGACTCGATTAACGGAATACTACTTATGTACGACGGAATACAAAAATGAAAATTGCTTGGTAAACGGACTTCCCGCGTCTCTACGTTCTCGTGCCTAACTTTCGATCCCGATGGACTCACGGGTCCCGTGAGTACTGTTCGGAAAGCTCGTTTCGAGGCCAACACCCCAGGGCCGGAATAATCCGTGAGGATAAAAAGAAAAGAATAGAAAAACGAAAACAAAAACGAGGGGTGCAACACGAGGACTTCCCAGGAGGTCACCCATCCTAGTACTTCTCTCGCCCAAGCACGCTTAACTTCGGAGTTCTGATGGGATCCGGTGCATTAGTGCTGTTATGATCGCACCCGTCATGTCACGGCATGACGAATTTCTTGAAACGGCGGACTCAATGTTCTCACATTCCGAAACAGGAAGTCCTGAGAAGAGATACAGTTCAAATCCGGCTTTTAAGAGACCTCAATTAACCGCATTACGAGCCCGACTCGTTTAAACGGAATATCCTTTGTACGACGGAATACAAAAATGCAAATTGCTTGGTAAACGGAATTCCCGCGTCTCTACGTTCTCGTGCCTAACTTTCGATCCCGATGGACTCACGGGGCCCGTGAGTAATGTTCGGAAAGCTCGTTTCGAGGCCAACACCCCAGGGCCGGAATAATCCGTGAGGATAAAAAGAAAAGAATAGAAAAACAAAAACGAAAACGAGGGGTGCAACACGAGGACTTTCCAGGAGGTCACCCATCCTAGTACTACTCTCGCCCAAGCACGCTTACTTCGGAGTTACGGAGGATCCGGTTGCAGTTAGTGGAGGGGATGATCGCACCGTCATGTTAAGATTGCGAATTTACTTGAAGCGACTCAATTTCTCTTCTCGAAGGAAGTTTATAGTGTTCAACTTCTTGCTTTTAAGCTACTCAATCAACGCAAATTTCCCAAGCCCAACTCGATTAACAGAATACTACTTTTGTGCGACGAAATACAAAAATGAAAATTTGTTGGTAAACGGAATTCCCGCGTCTCTACGTTCTCGTGCCTAACTTTCGATCCCAATGGACTCACGGGGCCCGTGAGTACTGTTCGGAAAGCTCGTTTCGAGGCCAACACCCCAGGGCCGGAATAATCAGTGAGGATAAAAAGAAAAGAATAGAAAAACGAAAACGAAAACGAGGGGTGCAACAGGAGGACTTCCCAGGAGGTCACCCATCCTAGTACTACTCTCGCCCAAGCACGCTTAACTTCGGAGTTCTGATGGGATCCGGTGCATTAGTGCTGGTATGATCGCACCCGTCATGTTACGCATTGCCAATTTACTTGAAGCGACTAATTTTCTCTTCTCGAAGGAAGTCTAGAGTGTTCAACTTCCGGCTTTTAAGCGACACAATTAACGCAATTTCCCGAGCCCGACTCGATTAACGGAATACTACTTATGTACGACGGAATACAAAAATGAAAATTGCTTGGTAAACGGAAATCCCGCGTCTCTACGTTCTCGTGCCTAACTTTCGATCCCGATGGACTCACGGGGCCCGTGAGTACTGTTCGGAAAGCTCTTTTCGAGGCCAACACCCCAGGGCCGGAATAATCCGTGAGGATAAAAAGAAAAGAATAGAAAAACGAAAACGAAAACGAGGGGTTCAACACGAGGACTTCCCAGGAGGTCACCCATCCTAGTACTACTCTCGCCCAAGCACGCTTAACTTCGGAGTTCTGATGGGATCCGGTGCATTAGTGTTGGTATGATCGCACCCGTCATGTTACGCATTGCAAATTTACTTGAAGCGACTCAATTTCTCTTCTCGAAGGAAGTCTAGAGTGTTCAACTTCCGGCTTTTAAGCGAATCAATTAACGCAATTTCCCGAGCCCGACTCGATTAACGGAATACTACTTATGTACGACGGAATACAAACATGAAAATTGCTTGGTAAACGGAATTCCCGCGTCTCTACGTTCTCGTGCCTAACTTTCGATCCCGATGGACTCACGGGGCCCGTGAGTACTGTTCGGAAAGATCGTTTCGAGGCCAACACCCCAGGGCCGGAATAATCCGTGAGGATAAAAAGAAAAGAATAGAAAAACGAAAACGAGGGGTGCAACACGAGGACTTCCCAGGAGGTCACCCATCCTAGTACTAATCTCGCCCAAGCACGCTGAACTTCGGAGTTCTGATGGGATCCGTTACATTAGTGCTAGTATGATCGCACCCGTCATGTTATGCATTGCGAAGTTACTTGATGCGACTAAATTCTCTTCTTGAAGGAAGTATAGAATCTAGCAGTGTTCAACTTCAGGCTGTAAGGCGACGCAATAACGCAATTTCCCGAGCCGACCTCGATTAACGGAATACTTACTTGTACGACGGAATACAAAAAATGAAAATGCTGGTAAACGGATTACCGCGTACTCTACGTTACTCGTGCCTACTTTCGATCCCGATGGACTCACGGGGCCCGTGAGTACTGTTCGGAAAGCTCGTTTCGTGGCCAACACCCCAGGGCCGGAATAATCCGTGAGGATAAAAAGAAAAGAATAGAAAAACGAAAACGAAAACGAGGGGTGCAACACGAGGACTTCCCCGGAGGTCACCCATCCTAGTACTACTCTCGCCCAAGCACGCTTAACTTCGGAGTTCTGATGGGATCCGGTGCATTAGTGCTGGTATGGATCCGACACCGTATGTTACGCCTTCGGAAATTTACTTTGAATTGGAGAGACTCAATTATCTTCTCGAAGGAAGTCTAGAGTGTTCAACTTCCGGCTTTTAAGCGACTCAATTAACGCAATTACCCGAGCCCGACTCGATTAACGGAATACTACTTATGTACGACGGAATACAAAAATGAAAATTGCTTGGTAAACGGAATTCCCGCGCCTCTACGTTCTCGTGCCTAACTTTCGATCCCGATGGACTCACGGGGCCCGTGAGTACTGTTCGGAAAACTCGTTTCGAGGCCAACACCCCAGGGCCGGAATAATCCGTGAGGATAAAAAGAAAAGAATAGAAAAACGAAAACGAAAACGAGGGGTGAAACACGAGGACTTCCCAGGAGGTCACCCATCCTAGTACTACTCTCGCCCAAGCATGCTTAACTTGGGAGTTCTGATGGGATCCGGTGCATTAGTGCTGGTATGATCGCACCCGTAATGTTATGCATTGCAAATTTACTTGAAGCGACTCAATTTCTCTTCTCGAATGAAGTCTAGAGTGTTCAACTTCCGGCTTTTAAGCGACTCAATTAACGCAATTTCCCGAGCCCGACTCGATCAACGGAATACTACTTATGTACGACGGAATACAAAAATGAAAATTGCTTGGTAAACGGAATTCCCGCGTCTCTACGTTCTCGTGCCTAGCTTTCGATCCCGATGGACTCACGGGGCCCGTGAGTACTGTTCGGAAAGCTCGTTTCGAGGCCAACACCCCAGGGCCGGAATAATCCGTGAGGATAAAAAGAAAAGAATAGAAAAACGAAAACGAAAACGAGGGGTACAACACGAGGACTTCCCAGGAGGTCACCCATCCTAGTACTACTCCCGCCCAAGCACGCTTAACTTCGGAGTTCTGATGGGATCCGGTGCATTAGTGCTTGTATGATCGGACCCGTCATGTTACGCATTGCGAATTTACTTGAAGCGACTCAATTTCTCTTCTCGAAGGAGGTCTAGAGTGTTCAACTTCCGGCTTTTAAGCGACTCAATTAACGCAATTTCCCGAGCCCGACTCAATCGACGGAATACTACTTATTTACGACGAAATACAAAAATGAAAACTGCTTGGTATACGGAATTCCCGCGTTTCTACGTTCTCGTGCCTAACTTTCGATCCCGATGGACTCACGGGGCCCGTGAGTACTGTTCGGACAGCTCGTTTCGAGGCCAACACCCCAGGGCCGGAATAATCCATGAGGATAAAACTAAAAGAAAAGAAAAACAAAAACGAGGGTTGCAACACGAGGACTACCCTGGAGGTCACCCATCCAAGTACTACTCTCGCCCAAGCATGCTTAACTTCGGAGTTCTGATGGGATCCGGTGCATTAGTGCTGGTATGATCGCACCCGTCATGTTATGCATCGCAAATTTACTTGAAGCAACTCAATTTCTCTTCTCGAAGGAAGTCTAGAGTGTTCAACTTCCGGCTTTTAAGCGACTCAATTAACGCAATTTCCCGAGCCCGACTCGATTAACGGAATACTACTTATGTACGACGGAATACAAAAATGAAAATTGCTTGGTAAACGTAATTCCCGCGTCTCTACGTTCTCGTGCCTAACTTTCGATCCCGATGGACTCACGGGGCCCGTGAGTACTTTTCGGAAAGCTCGTTTCGAGGCCAACACCCCAGGGCCGGAATAATCCGTGAGGATAAAAAGAAAAGAATAGAAAAACGAAAACGAAAACGAGGGGTTCAACACGAGGACTTCCCAGGAGGTCACCCATCCTAGTACTACTCTCGCCCAAGCACGCTTAACTTCGGAGTTCTGATGGGATCCGGTGCATTAGTGCTGGTATGATCCCACCCGTCATGTTGTGCATTGCAAATTTACTTGAAGCGACTCAATTTCTCTTCTCGAAGGAAGTCTAGAGTGTTCAACTTCCGGCTTTTAAGCGACTCAATTAACGCAATTTCCCGTGCCCGACTCGATTAGAGGAATACTACTTATGTATGACGAAATACAAAAATGAAAATTGCTTGGTAAACGGAATTCCAGTGTCTGTACGTTCTCGTGCCTAGCTTTCGATCCCGATGGACTCACGAGGCCCGTTAATACTGTTCGGAAAGCTCGTTTCGAGACCAACATCCCGGCCCGGAATAATCCGTGAGGATACAAAGAAAAGAAAAGAAAAGAAAAACGAAAACGAGGGGTGCAACACGAGGACTTCCTAGGAGGTCACCCATCCAAGTACTACTCTTGCCCAAGAATGCTTGACTTCGGAGTTCTGATGGGATCCGGTGCATTAGTGCTGGTATGATCGCACCCGTCATTTTATGCATCGCAAATTTAGTTAAAACGACTCAATTTCTCTTCTCGAAAGAAGTCTAGAGTGTTCAACTCCGGCTTTTAAGCGACTCAATTAACGCAATTTCCCGAGCCCGACTCGATTGACGGAATACTACTTATGTACGACGGAATACAAAAATGAAAATTGCTTGGTAAACGGAATTCCCGAGTCTCTACGTTCTCGTGCCTAACTTTCGATCCCGATGGACTCACGGGGCGTGGAGTCAAGTCGGAAAGCGCGCTTCGAGACACACCCCCGCAGGAATACTCCGAGGGATAACCAGCAAGAAAAGAAAAAGAAAAACGAAAAAGGGGGCTTTAAACCGAGGACTTCCAGGAGGTCACCCCTCCTAGTATTAATCTCGCCCAAGCACGTGAAACTTCGGTCTTAGTCTGAGGGATGCCAGGGTGCATTAGTGCTGGTCTGATCGCACCGTCATGTTATGCATTGCACATTTACTTGAAGCGACTCAATTTCTCTTCTCGAAGGAAGTCTAGAGTGTTCAGCTTCCGGCTTTTAAGCGACTCAATTAACGCAATTTCCCGAGCCCGACTCGATTAACGGAATACTACTTATGTACGACGGAATACAAAAATGAAAATTGCTTGGTAAACGGAATTCCCGCGTCCCTACGTTCTCGTGCCTAACTTTCGATCCCGATGGACTCACGGGGCCCGTGAGTACTGTTCGGAAAGCTCGTTTCGAGGCCAACACCCCAGGGCCGGGATAATCCGTGAGGATAAAAAGAAAAGAATAGAAAAACGAAAACGAAAACGAGGGGTGCAACACGAGGACTTCCCAGGAGGTCACCCATCCTAGTACTACTCTCGCCCAAACACGCTTAACTTCAGAGTTCTGCTGGGATCCGGTGCATTAGTGCTGGTATGATCGCACCCGTCATGTTATGCATTGCAAATTTACTTGAAGCGACTCAATTTCTCTTCTCGAAGGAAGTCTAGAGTGTTCATCTTCCGGCTTTTAAGCGACTAATTAACGCAATTTCCCGAGCCGACGGATGACGGACTACTACTCGTACGAGGAAATAAAAAAAAGGAGAGGTGCTTGGTCAACGGAATTCCCGCGTCTTACGTTCTATGCCTAATTTCGATCGCGATGGACTCACGGGGCCCGTGAGTACAGTTCGGAAAGCTCTTTTCGAGGCCAACACCCCCGGCAGGAATAATCCGTGAGGATAAAAAGAAAAGAAAAGAAAAGAAAAACAAAAACGAGGGCTTTAACACGAGGACTTCCCAGGAGGTCACCAATCCAAGTACTACTCTCGCCCAAGCACGCTGAACTTCGGAGTTCTGATGGGATCCAGTGCATTAGTGCTGGTATGATCGCACCCGTCATGTTACGCATTGCGAATTTACTTGAAGCGACTCAATTTCTCTTCTCGAAGGAAGTCTAGAATGTTCAACTTCCGGCTTTTAAGCGACTCAATTAACGCAATTTCCCGAGCCCGACTTGATTAACGGAATACTACTTATGTACGACGGAATACAAAAATGAAAATTGCTTGGTAAACGGAATTCCCCCGTCTCTACGTTCTCGTGCCTAACTTTCGATCCCGATGGGACTAACGGGCCCGTGAAGACTGTTGGAAAGATCGTTTCGAGAGCAACACCCCGGACGGAATATCATGAGGATTTAAAAAGAAAAGAATAGAAAAACGAAAACGAAAACGAGGGGTGCAACACGAGGACTTCCTAGGAGGTCACCCATCCTAGTACTACTCTCGCCCAAGCACGCTTAACTTCGGAGTTCTGATGGGATCCGGTGCATTAGTGCTGGTATGATCGCACCCGTCATGTTACGCATTGCAAATTTACTTGAAGCGACTCAATTTCTCTTCCCGAAGGAAGTCTAGAGTGTTCAACTTCCGGCTTTTAAGCGACTCAATTAACGCAATTTCCCGAGCCCGACTCGATTAACGGAATACTACTTATGTACGACGGAATACAAAAATGGAAATTGCTTGGTAAACGGAATTCCCGCGTCTCTACGTTCTCGTGCCTAACTTTCGATCCAGATGGACTCACGGGGCCCGTGAGTACTGTTCGGAAAGCTCGTTTCGAGCCACTACCCGGGCGGACCCTCCTCCAGGCGGAATCACCCGACCAGAAAAAAAAAAAACGAAAACGAGGGGTGCAACACGAGGACTTCCCAGGAGGTCACCCATCCTAGTACTACTCTCGCCCAAGCCCGCTTAACTTCGGAGTTCTGATGGGATCCGGTGCATTAGTGCTGGTATGATCGCACCCGTTATGTTATGCATCGCAAATTTACTTGAAGCGACTCAATTTCTCTTCTCGAAGGAAGTCTAGAGTGTTCAACTTCCGGCTTTTAAGCGACTCAATTAAAGAAATTTCCGGAGCCCGACTCGATTGACGGAATACTACTTATGTACGACAAAATACAAAAATGAAAATTGCTTGGTAAGGAGAATTCCCACGTCTCTACGTTCTCGTGCCTAACTTTCTATCGCAATGGACTCACGGGGCCCGTGAGTACTGTTCGGAAAGCTCGTTTCGAGGCCAACACCCAAGGGCCGGAATAATCCGTGAGAATAAAAAGAAAAGAATAGAAAAACGAAAACGAAAACGAGGGGTGCAACACGAGGACTTCCTAGGAGGTCACCCATCCTAGTACTACTCTCGCCCAAGCACGCTTAACTTCGGAGTTCTGATGGGATCCGGTGCATTAGGCATTGTGATAGCACCGTCTTTTAAGCGACTCAATTAACGCAATTTCCCGAGCCCGACTCGATTAACGGAATACTACTTATGTACGACGGAATACAAAAATGAAAATTGCTTGGTAAACGGAATCCCCGCGTCTCTACGTTCTCGTGCCTAACTTTCGATCCCGATGGACTCACTGGGCCCGTGAGTACTGTTCGGAAAGCTCGTTTCGAGGCCAACACCCCAGGGCCGGAATAATCCGTGAGGATAAAAAGAAAAGAATAGAAAAATGAAAACGAGGGGTGCAACACGAGGACTTCCCAGGAGGTCACCCATCCTAGTACTACTCTCGCCCAAGCACGCTTAATTTCGGAGTTCTGATGGGATCCGGTGCATTAGTGCTGGTATGATCGCACCCGTCATGTTACGCATTGCAAATTTACTTGAAGCGACTAAATTTCTCTTCTCGAAGGAAGTCTAGAGTGTTCAACTTCCGGCTTTTAAGCGACTCAATTAACGCAATTCCCGAGCATGACTCGATTGACGGGCTACTACTTCGGTACGAGAACTAAAAACTGACACAAAATGCTTGGTACACGGATTCCGCGTCTCTACGTTCTCGTGGCTAGCTTCGATCCCGATGGACCCGAGGCCCGTGGTTTGTCGGAAAGCTGTTCAAGGACTAACACCCAGGGCGGCTTAATCCATGACATTCAACGAACACCAAAAAAACGACAACGACGAGGGGTTTGCCACCGAGGCCTACCCAGGCGCTCACCATCGTAGTATACTCAACTTTTTTTTCTTTTTTTTTGGTTTTTTTTGCCCAAGCACGCTTAACTTCGGATTTCTGATGGGATCCGGTGCATTAGTGCTGGTATGATCGCACCCGTCATGTTACGCATTGCGAATTTACTTGAAGCGACTCAATTCCTCTTCTCGAAGGAAGTCTAGAGTGTTCAACTTCCGGCTTTTAAGCGACTCAATTAACGCAATTTCCCGAGCCCGACTCGATTAACGGAATACTACTTATGTACGAAGGAATACAAAAATGAAAATTGCTTGGTAAACGGAATTCCCGCGTCTCTACGTTCTCGTGCCTAACTTTCGATCCCGCTGGACTCACGGGGCCCGTGAGTACTGTTCGGAAAGCTCGTTTCGTGGCCAACACCCCGGGCCCGAATAATCCGTGAGGATAAAAGGAAAAGAAAAGAAAAACGAAAACGAGGGGTGCAGCACGAGGACTTCCCAGGAGGTCACCAATCCTAGTACTACTCTCGCCCAAATACGCTTAACTTTGGAGTTCTGATGGGATCCGGTGCATTAGTGCTAGTATGATCGCACCCGTCATGTTATGCATCGCAAATTTACTTGAACCGACTCAATTTCTCTTCTCGAAGGAAGTCTAGAGTGTTCAACTCCGGCTTTTAAGCGACTCAATTAACGCAATTTCCCGTGCCCGACTCGATTAAAGGAATACTACTTATGTACGACGAAATACAAAAATGAAAATTGCTTGGTAAACGGAATTCCCGCATTTCTATGTTCTCGTGCCTAACTTGCGATCCCGATGGACTCACGGGGCCCGTGAGTACTGTTCGGAAAGATCGTTTCGAGGCCAACACCTCGGGCCAAAATAATCTGTGAGAATAAAAGGAAAAGAAAAGAAAAACAAAAACGAGGGTTGCAACACGAGGACTACCCACGAGGTCACCCATCCAAGTACTACTCTCGCCCAAGAACGCTTAAGTTCGAAGTTCTGATAGGATCCGGTGCATTAGTGCTGGTATGATCGCACCCGTCATGTTATGCATCGCAAATTTACTTGGAGCCACTCAATTTCTCTTCTCGAAGGAAGTCTAGAGTGTTCAACTCCGGCTTTTAAGCGACTCAATTAACGCAATTTCCCGAGCCCGACTCGATTAACGGGATACTACTTATGTACGACGG
The DNA here is from genome assembly GCA_019926035.1 of Melaleuca alternifolia. Classification (NCBI taxonomy): domain Eukaryota; kingdom Viridiplantae; phylum Streptophyta; class Magnoliopsida; order Myrtales; family Myrtaceae; genus Melaleuca; species Melaleuca alternifolia. Next base: position 1,564 of record JAGKPW010000622.1, on the reverse strand, counting down.
AATACAAAAATGAAAATTGCTTGGTAAACGGAATTCCCGCGTCTATACGTTCTCGTGCCTAACTTTCGATCCCGATGGACTCACGGGGCCCGTGAGTACTGTTCGGAAAGCTCGTTTCGAGACCAACACCCCGGGCCGGAATAATCCGTGAGGATAAAAAGAAAAGAAAAGAAAAACGAAAACGAGGGGTGCAACACGAGGACTTCCCAGGAGGTCACCCATCCTAGTACTAATCTCGCCCAAGCACGCTGAACTTCGGAGTTCTGATGGGATCTGTTACATTAGTGCTGGTATGATCGCATCCGTCATGTTATGCATCGCAAATTTACTTGAAGCGACTCAATTTCTCCTCTCAAAGGAAGTCTAGAGTGTTCAACTTCCGGCTTTTAAACGACTCAATTAACGCAATTTCCCGAGCCCGACCCGATTGACGGAATACTACTTATGTACGACGAAATACAAAAATGAAAATTGCTTGGTAAACGGAATTCCAGCGTCTCTACGTTCTCGTATCTAGCTTTCGATCCCGATGGACTCACGAGGCCCGTGAGTACTATTCGGAAAGCTCGTTTCGATGCCAACACCTCGGGCTGGAATAATCCGTGAGGATCAAAGTAAAAGAAAAGAAAAACAAAAACGAGGGGTGCAACATGAGGGCTACCCAGGAGGTCACCCATCCAAGTACTACTATCGCCCAAGCACGCTTAACTTCGGAGTTCTGATGGGATTCGGTGCATTAGTGCTGGTATGATCGAACCCGTCATGTTATGCATTGCAAATTTACTTGAAGCAACTCAATTTCTCTTCTCGAAAGAAGACTAGAGTGTTCAACTCCGGCTTTTAAGCGACTCAATTAACACAATTTCCTGAGCCCGACTCGATTGATGGAATACTACTTATGTACGACGAAATACAAAAATGAAAATTGCTTGGTAAACGGAATTCCCTCATCTTTACGTTCTCGTACCTAACTTTCGATCGCGATGGACTCACGGGGCCCGTGAGTACTGTTCGGAAAGCTCGTTTCGAGATCAACACCCTGGGCCGGAATAATCCGTGAGAATAAAAGGACAAGAAAAGAAAAGAAAAACGAAAACGAGGGGTGCAACACGAAGACTTCCCATGAGGTCACCCATCCTAGCACTAATCTTGCCCAAGCACGCTGAACTTCGGAGTTCTGATGGGATCCGGTGCATTAGTGCTGGTATGATCGCACCCGTCTTGTTATGTATCACAAATTTACTTGAAGCGACTCAATGTCTCTTCTCAAAGGGAGTCTAGATTGTTCAACTTCTTGCTTTTAAGCTACTCAATTAACGCAATTTCCCGAGCCCGACTCGATTGACGGAATACTACTTATGTACGACGAAATACAAAAATGAAAATTGCTTGGTAAACGGAATTCCAGCGTCTCTACGTTCTCGTGCCTAGCTTTCGATCCCGATGGACTCACGGGGCCCGTGAGTACTGTTCGGAAAGCTCGTTTCGAGGCCAACACCCGGGGCCGGAATAATTCGTGAGGATAAAAAGGAAAGAAAAGAAAAATGAAAACGAGCGGTGCAAC
>JAGKPW010000621.1:0-15863 GCA_019926035.1 Melaleuca alternifolia | reverse complement strand
CAATTTCTCTTCTCGAAGGAAGTCTAGAGTGTTCAACTTCCGACTTTTAAGCGACTCAATTTACGCAATTTCCCAATGCCCAACTCGATTAAAGGAATACTACTTGTGTACGACGAAATACAAAAATGAAAATTGCTTGGTAAACGGAATTCCCGCGTCTCTTCGTTCTCGTGCCTAACTTTCGATCCCGATGGACTCACGGGGCCCGTGAGTAATGTTCGGAAAGCTCGTTTCGAGGCCAACACCCCAGGGCCGGAATAATCCGTGAGGATAAAAAGAAAAGAATAGAAAAAAGAAAACGAAAACGAGGGGTGCAACACGAGGACTTCCCAGGAGGTCACCCATCCTAGTACTACTCTCGCCCAAGCACGCTTAACTTCGGAGTTCTGATGGGATCCGGTGCATTAGTGCTGGTATGATCGCAACCGTCATGTTACGCATTGCAAATTTACTTGAAGCGACTCAATTTCTCTTCTCGAAGGAAGTCTAGAGTGTTCAACTTCCGGCGTTTAAGCGACTCAATTAACGCAATTTCCCGAGCCCGACTCGATTAACGGAATACTACTTATGTACGACGGAATACAAAAATGAAAATTGCTTGGTTAACGGAATTCCCGCGTCTCTACGTTCTCGTGCCTAACTTTCGATCCCGATGGACTCACGGGGCCCGTGAGTACTGTTCGGAAAGCTCGTTTCGAGGCCAAACACCCCAGGGCCGGAATAATCCGTGAGGATAAAAAAGAAAAGAATAGAAAAACGAAAACGAAAACGGGGGTTGCAAACCCGAGGACTCCCAGGAGGTCAACCCATCCTAGGTTACTACTCCGCCCAAGCACGCTTTAAAATTCGGAGTTCTGATGGGATCCGGTGCAGTTAGTGTGGTATGGATCGACCCGTCATGTCATGCATTGCAAATGTACTTGAAGCGACTCAATTTCTCTTCTCGAAGGAAGTCTAGAGTGTTCAACTTCCGGCTTTTAAGCGACGCAATTAACGCAATTTCCCGAGCCCGACTCGATTAACGGAATACTACTTATGTACGACGGAATACAAAAATGAAAATTGCTTGGTAAACGGAAGTCCCGCGTCTCTACGTTCTCGTGCCTAACTTTCGATCCCGATGGACTCACGGGGCCCGTGAGTACTGTTCGGAAAGCTCGTTTCGAGGCCAACAACCCAGGGCCGGAATAATCCGTGAGGATAAAAAGAAAAGAATAGAAAAACGAAAACGAAAACGAGGGGTGCAACACGAGGACTTACCAGGGAGGTCACCTTACTAGTACTACTTCGCCCAAGCCCACCTAATTCGGAGTTCTGAGGGATCCGGGCATTAGTTGCTGGTATGATCGCACCCGTCATGTCACGCATTGCAAATTTTACTTGAAGCGACTCAATTTCTTCTTCTCGAAGGAAGTAGCGAGTGTTTCAACTTCGGCTTTTAGCGACTCAATTAAAGCAATTTTCCGATGCCCGACTCGATTAACGGAAATACGAACTTTATGTAGACGGCATCCAAAATGAAAACTTGTTGGTAAACGGGAATTCCCGCGGCTCTACGTTCTCGTCTAGCTTTCGATCACCGATGGAATCACGGGGGCCCGTGAGTTACTGTTCGGAAAGCTCGTTTCGAGGGCCAACACCCCAGGGCCGGAATAATCCGTGAGGATAAAAAGAAAAGAATAGAAAAACGATAACGAAAACGAGGGGTGCAACACGAGGACTTCCCAGGAGGTCACCCATCCTAGTACTACTCTCGGCCAAGCACGCTTAACTTCGGAGTTCTGATGGGATCCGGTGCATTAGTGCTGGTATGATCGCACCCGTCATGTTACGCATTGCGAATTTACTTGAAGCGACTCATTTTCTCTTCTCGAAGGAAGTCTAGAGTGTTCAACTTCCGGCTTTTAAGCGACTCAATTAACGCAATTTCCCGAGCCTGACTCGATTAACGGAATACTACTTATGTACGACGGAATACAAAAATGAAAATTGCTTGGTAAACGGAATTCCCGCGTCTCTACGTTCTCATGCCTAGCTTTCGATCCCGATGGACTCACGGGGCCCGTGAGTACTGTTCGGAAAGCTCGTTTCGAGGCCAACACCCCAGGGCCGGAATAATCCGTGAGGATAAAAGGAAAAGAATAGAAAAACGAAAACGAAAACGAGGGGTGCAACACGAGGACTTCCCAGGAGGTCACCCATCCTAGTACTACTCTCGCCCCAAGCACGTAACTTGGAGTTCTGATGGGATCCGGTGCCTTAGTGATGGTTATGAGCGCACCGTCATGTCACGCTTGCAAATTTACTTGAAGAGGACTAAATTTCTTTATCGAGGAGTTTAGAGTGTTCAACTTCGGCTTTTAAGCGACTCAATTAACGCAATTTCACGAGCCCGACTCGATTAACGGAATACTACTTATGTACGACGGAATACAAAAATGAAAATTGCTTGGTAAACGGAATTCCCGCGTCTCTACGTCCTCGTGCCTAACTTTCGATCCCGATGGACTCACGGGGCCCGTGAGTACTGTTCGGAAAGCGCGTTTCGAGGCCAACACCCCAGGGCCGGAATAATCCGTGAGGATAAAAAGAAAAGAATAGAAAAACGAAAACGAAAACGAGGGGTGCAACACGGGGACTTCCCAGGAGGTCACCCATCCTAGTACTACTCTCGCCCAAGCACGCTTAACTTCGGAGTTCTGATGGGAGCCGGTGCATTAGTGCTGGTATGATCGCACCCGTCATGTTACGCATTGCGAATTTACTTGAAGCGACTCAATTTCTCTTCGCGAAGGAAGTCTAGAGTGTTCAACTTCCGGCTTTTAAGCGACTCAATTAACGCAATTTCCCGAGCCCGACTCTCGATAACGGGCATAACTACTCTGTAACGACGGAATACAAAAATGAAAATTGCTGGTAAAACGTTGAATTCCCGCGTCTCGACGTGCTCGTGCAGCTTTCGATCCGATGGACTCACGGGGCCCGTGGTAACGTTCGGAAAGCTCGTTTCGAGGCCAACACCCCAGGGGCCGGAATAATCCGTGAGGATAAAAAGAAAAGAATAGAAAAACGAAAACGAAAAAAGAGGGGTGCAACACGAGGAATTCCCAGTGGAGGTCCACCCATCCTAGTACTACTCTCGACCAAAGAACGCTTAAATTCGGAGTCCTGATGGGATCCGGTGCATTAGTGCTGGTATGATCGCACCCGTCATGTCACGCATTGCAAATTTACTTGAAGCGACTCAATTTCTCTTCTCGAAGGAAGTCTAGAGTGTTCAACTTCCGGCTTTAAAGCGACTCAATTAACGCAATTTCCCGAGCCCGACTCGATTAACGGAATACTACTTATGTACGACGGAATACAAAAATGAAAATTGCTTGGTAAACGGAATTCCCGCGTCTCTACGTTCTCGTGCCTAGCTTTCGATCCCGATGGACTCACGGGGCCCGTGAGTACTGTTCGGAAAGCTCGTTTCGAGGCCAACACCCCAGGGCCGGAATAATCCGTGAGGATAAAAAGAAAAGAATAGAAAAACGAAAACGAAAACGGGGGGTGCAACACGAGGACTTCCCAGGAGGTCACCCATCCTAGTACTACTCTCGCCCAAGCACGCTGAACTTCGGAGTTCTGATGGGATCCGGTGCATTAGTGCTGGTATGATCACACCCGTCATGTTACGCATTGCGAATTTACTTGAAGCGACTCAATTTCTCTTCTCGAAGGAAGTCTAGAGTGTTCAACTCCGGCTTTTAAGCGACTCAATTAACGCAATTTCCCGAGCCCGACTCGATTAACGGAATACTACTTATGTACGACGGAATACAAAAATGAAAATTGCTTGGTAAACGGAATTCCCGCGTCTCTACGTTCTCGTGCATAACTTTCGATCCCGATGGACTCACGGGGCCCGTGAGTACTGTTCGGAAAGCTCGTTTCGAGGCCAACACCCCAGGCCCGGAATAATCCGTGAGGATAAAAAGAAAAGAATAGAAAAACGAAAACGAAAACGAGGGGTGCAACACGAGGACTTCCCAGGAGGTCACCCATCCTAGTACTACTCTAGCCCAAGCACGCTTAACTTCGGAGTTCTGATGGGATCCGGTGCATTAGTGCTGGTATGATCGCACCCGTCATGTCACGCATTGCAAATTTACTTGAAGCGACTCAATTTCTTTTCTCGAAGGAAGTCTAGAGTGTTCAACTTCCGGCTTTTAAGCGACTCAATTAACGCAATTTCCCGAGCCCGAATCGATTAACGGAATACTACTTATGTACGACGGAATACAAAAATGAAAATTGATTGGTAAACGGAATTCCCGCGTCTCTACGTTCTCGTGCCTAACTTTCGATCCCAATGGACTCACGGGGCCCGTGAGTACTGTTCGGAAAGGTCGTTTCGAGGCCAACACCCCAGGGCCGGAATAATCCGTGAGGATAAAAAGAAAAGAATAGAAACACGAAAACGAAAACGAGGGGTGCAACACGAGGACTTCCCAGGAGGTCACCCATCCTAGTACTACTCTCGCCCAAGCACGCTTAACCTCGGAGTTCTGATGGGATCCGGTGCATTAGTGCTGGTATGATCGCACCCGTCATGTCACGCATTGCAAATTTACTTGAAGCGACTCAATTTCTTTTCTCGAAGGAAAGTCTAGAGTGTTCAACTTCCGGCTTTTAAGCGACTCAATTAACGCAACTTCCCGAGCCCGACTCGATTAACGGAATACTACTTATGTACGACGGAATACAAAAATGAGAATTGCTTGGTAAACGGAATTCCCGCGTCTCTACGTTCTCGTGCCTAACTTTCGATCCCGATGGGCTCACGGGGCCCGTGAGTACTGTTTGGAAAGCTCGTTTCGAGGCCAACACCCCAGGGCCGGAATAATCCGTGAGGATAAAAAGAAAAGAATAGAAAAACGAAAACGAAAACGAGGGGTGCAACACGAGAACTTCCCAGGAGGTCACCCATCCTAGTACTACTCTCGCCCAAGCACGCTTAACTTCGGAGTTCTGATGGGATCCGGTGCATTAGTGCTGGTATGATCGCACCGTCATGTTACGCATTGCAAATTTACTTGAAGCGACTCAATTTCTCTTCTCGAAGGAAGTCTAGAGTGTTCAACTTCCGGCTTTTTAGCGACTCAATTAACGCAATTTCCCGAGCCCGACTCGATTAACGGAATACTACTTATGTACGACGGAATACAAAAATGAAAATTGCTTGGTAAACGGAATTTCCGCGTCTCTACGTTCTCGTGCCTAACTTTCGATCCCGATGGACTCACGGGGCCCGTGAGTACTGTTCGGAAAGCTCGTTTCGAGGCCAACACCCCAGGGCCGAATAATCCGTGAGGATAAAAAGAAAAGAATAGAAAAACGAAAACGAAAACGAGGGGTGCAACACGAGGACTTCCCAGGAGGTCACCCATCCTAGTACTATTCTCGCCCAAGCACGCTTAACTTCGGAGTTCTGATGGGATCCGGTGCATTAGTGCTGGTATGATCGCCACCCGTCATGTCACGCATTGCAAATTTACTTGAAGCGAAATCAATTTCTATGCTCGAAGGAAGTCTAGAGTGTTCACTTCCGGCTTTTAAGCGCACTCAATTAACGCATTCCGAGGCCCGACTCGATATTAACGGAATACACTTATGTACGACGGAATACCAAAATGAAATTGCTTGGTAAACGGAATTCCCGTCTCATACGTTCTCGTGGCCTAGCTTCGATCCGATGGACTCCCGGGCCGTGAGTACCTGTTCGGAAGCTCGGTTTCGAGGCCAACACCCCAGGGCCGGACTAATCCGTGAGGATAAAAAGAAAAGAATAGAAAAACGAAAACGAAAACGAGGGGTGCAACACGAGGACTTCCCAGGAGGTCATCCATCCTAGTACTACTCTCGCCCAAGCACGCTTAACTTCGGAGTTCTGATGGGATCCGGTGCATTAGTGCTGGTATGATCGCACCCGTCATGTTACGCATTGCGAATTTACTTGAAGCGACTCAAATTCTCTTCTCGAAGGAAGTCTAGAGTGTTCAACTTCCGGCTTTTAAGCGACTCAATTAACGCAATTTCCCGAGCCCGACTCGATTAACGGAATACTACGTATGTACGACGGAATACAAAAATGAAAATTGCTTGGTAAACGGAATTCCCGCGTATCTACGTTCTCGTGCCTAACTTTCGATCCCGATGGACTCCGGGGCCGCTGAGTTAATGTTCGGAAAGCTGTTCGAGGCCAACACCCAGGGCCGGAATAATCGTGAGGGATAAACAGAAAAGAATAGAAAAACGAAAACGAAATGAGGGGTGCAACACGAGGACTTCCCAGGTGGTCACCCATCCTAGTACTACTCTCGCCCAAGCACGTTTAACTTCGGAGTTCTGATGGGATCCGGTGCATTAGTGCTGGTATGATCGCACCCGTCATGTTACGCATTGCGAATTTACTTGAAGCGACTCAATTTCTCTTCTCGAAGGAAGTCTAGAATGTTCAACTTCCGGCTTTTAAGCGACTCAATTAACGCAATTTCCCGAGCCCGACTCGATTAACGGAATACTACTTATGTACGACGGAATACAAAAATGAAAATTGCTTGGTAAACGGAATTCGCGCGTCTCTACGTTCTCGTGCCTAACTTTCGATCCCGATGGACTCACGGGGCCCGTGAGTACTGTTCGGAAAGCTCGTTTCGAGGCCAACACCCCAGGGCAGGAATAATCCGTGAGGATAAAAAGAAAAGAATAGAAAAACGAAAACGAAAACGAGGGGTGCAACAAGAGGACTTCCCAGGAGGTCACCCATCCTAGTACTACTCTCGCCCAAGCACGCTTAACTTCGGAGTTCTGATGGGATACGGTGCATTAGTGCTGGTATGATCGCACCCGTCATGTTACGCATTGCAAATTTACTTGAAGCGACTCAATTTCTCTTCTCGAAGGAAGTCTAGAGTGTTCAACTCCCGGCTTTTAAGCGACTCAATTAACGCAATTTCCCGAGCCCGACTCGATTAACGGAATACTACTTATGTATGACGGAATACAAAAATGAAAATTGCTTGGTAAACGGAATTCCCGCGTCTCTACGTTCTCGTGCCTAACTTTCGATCCCGATGGACTCACGGGGGCCGTGAGTACTGTTCGGAAAGCTCGTTTCGAGGCCAACACCCCAGGGCCGGAATAATCCGTGAGGATAAAAAGAAAAGAATAGAAAAACGAAAACGAAAACGAGGGGTGCAACACGAGGACTTCCCAAGAGGTCACCCATCCTAGTACTACTCTCGCCCAAGCACGCTTAACTTCGGAGTTCTGATGGGATCCGGTGCATTAGTGCTGGTATGATCGCACCCGTCATGTTACGCATTGCAAATTTCCTTGAAGCGACTCAATTTCTCTTCTCGAAGGAAGTCTAGAGTGTTCAACTTCCGGCTTTTAAGCGACTCAATTAACGCAAATTCCCGAGCCCGACTCGATTAACGGAATACTACTTATGTACGACGGAATACAAAAATGAAAATTGCTTGGTAAACGGAATTCCAGCGTCTCTACGTTCTCGTGCCTAACTTTCGATCCCGATGGACTCACGGGGCCCGTGAGTACTGTTCGGAAAGCTCGTTTCGAGGCCAACACCACGGGCCGGAATAATCCGTGAGGATAAAAAGGAAAGAAAAGAAAAACGAAAACGAGGGGTGCAACACGAGGACTTCCCAGGAGGTCACCCATACTAGTACTACTCTCGCCCAAGCACGCTTAACTTCGGAGTTCTGATGGTATCCGGTGCATTAGTGCTGGTATGATCGCACCCGTCATGTTACGCATTTGCAATGTACTTGAAGCGGGACTTCCAGTTCCTTCTCGAAGGAAGTCTAGAGTGTTCAACTTCGGCTTTTAAGCGACTCAAATTAACGCAATTTCCCGAGCCCGACGCTGATAAACGGAATACTACTTATGTACGACGGAATACAAAGATGAAAATTGCTTGGTAAACGGAATTCCCGCGTCTCTACGTTCTCGTGCCTAACTTTCGATCCCGATGGACTCACGGGGCCCGTGAGTACTGTTCGGAAAGCTCGTTTCGAGGCAAACACCCCAGGGCCGGAATAATCCGTGAGGATAAAAAGAAAAGAATAGAAAAACGAAAACGAAAACGAGGGGTGCAACACGAGGACCTCCCAGGAGGTCACCCATCCTAGTACTACTCTCGCCCAAGCACGCTTAACTTCGGAGTTCTGATGGGATCCGGTGCATTAGTGCTGGTATGATGGCGCCCGTCATGTTACGCATTGCGAATTTACTTGAAGCGACTCAATTTCTCTTCTCGAAGGAAGTCTAGAGTGTTCTACTTCCGGCTTTTAAGCGACTCAATTAACGCAATTTCCCGAGCCCGACTCGATTAAGGAATATACTTATGTACGGGGGACGGAATACAAAAATGAAAATTGCTTGGTAAACGGAATTCCCGCGTCTCTACGTTCTCGTGCCTATCTTTCGATTCCGATGGACTCACGGGGCCCGTGAGTACTGTTCGGAAAGCTCGTTTCGAGGCCAACACCCCAGGGCCGGAATAATCCGTGAGGATGAAAAGAAAAGAATAGAAAAACGAAAACGAAAACGAGGGGTGCAACACGAGGACTTCCCAGGAGGTCACCCATCCTAGTACTACTCTCGCCCAAACACGCTTAACTTCGGAGTTCTGATGGGATCCGGTGCATTAGTGCTGGTATGATCGCACCCGTCATGTTACGCATTGCAAATTTACTTGAAGCGACTCAATTTCTCTTCTCGAAGGAAGTCTAGAGTGTTCAACTTCCGGCTTTAAGCGACTCAATTAACGCAATTTCCCGAGCCCGACCGATTAAGGAATATACTTATGTACGACGGAATACAAAAATGCAAAGTTGTTGGTTAAACGGAATCCAGCGTCTCTACGTTTCGTGCTAGCTTTCGATCCCGATGGACTCACGGGGCCCGTGAGTACGGTTCGGAAAGCTCGTTTCGAGGCCAACACCCCAGGGCCGGAATAATCCGTGAGGATAAAAAGAAAAGAATAGAAAAACGAAAACGAAAAAGAGGGGTGCAACACGAGGACTTCCCAGGAGGTCACCCATCCTAGTACTACTCTCGCCCAAGCACGCTTAACTTCGGAGTTCTGATGGGCTCCGGTGCATTAGTGCTGGTATGATCGCACCCGTCATGTTACGCATTGCAAAGTTTATGAAGCGACTCAATTTCTCTTCTACGAAGGAGTCTAAGGTGTCTCAACGTCCGGCTTTTAAGTCGACCATCATTAACGCAATTTCCGAGCCCGATCGATTAAACGGAATTTCTTACTTATGTACGACGGAATACAAAAATGAAAATTGCTTGGTAAACGGAATTACCGCGTCTCTACGTTCTCGTGCCTAACTTTCGATCCCGATGGACTCACGGGGCCCGTGAGTACTGTTCGGAAGGCTCGTTTCGAGGCCAACACCCCAGGGCCGGAATAATCCGTGAGGATAAAAAGAAAAGAATAGAAAAACGAAAACGAACACGAGGGGTGCAACACGAGGACTTCCCAGGAGGTCAACCATCCTAGTACTACTCTCGCCCAAGCACGCTTAACTTCGGAGTTCTGATGGGATCCGGTGCATTAGTGCTGGTGCTGAGTCTGCACGTCATTGTCACCACATTCCAAAATCCTTGAAGCGATTTCCCATCCACTGCTGCTCAATTTCTCTTCTCGAAGGAAGTCTGGAGTGTTCAACTTCCGGCTTTTAAGCGACTCAATTAACGCAATTTCCCGAGCCCGACTCGATTAACGGAATACTACTTATGTACGACGGAATACAAAAATGAAAATTGCTGGGTAAACGGAATTCCCGCGTCTCTACGTTCTCGTGCCTAACTTTCGATCCCGATGGACTCACGGGGCCCGTGAGTACTGTTCGAAAAGCTCGTTTCGAGGCCAACACCCCAGGGCCGGAATAATCCGTGAGGATAAAAAGAAAAGAATAGAAAAACGAAAACGAAAACGAGGGGTGCAACACGAGGACTTCCCAGGAGGTCAACCATCCTAGTACTACTCTCGCCCAAGCACGCTTAACTTCGGAGTTCTGATGGGATCCGGTGCATTAGGCTGGTTATGATCGCCACGTCTGTACGCCATGCAAATTTATGAAGCGAATAACTTTTCTTTCTCGAAGGAAGTCTAGAGTGTTGCAACTTCCGGCTTTTAAGCGACTCAATTAACGCAATTTCCCGAGCCCGACTCGATTAACGGAATACTACTTATGTACGACGGAATAAAAAAATGAAAATTGCTTGGTAAACGGAATTCCCGCGTCTCTACGTTCTCGTGCCTAACTTTCGATCCCGATGGACTCACGGGGCCCGTGAGTACCGTTCGGAAAGCTCGTTTCGAGGCCAACACCCCAGGGCCGGAATAATCCGTGAGGATAAAAAGAAAAGAATAGAAAAACGAAAACGAAAACGAGGGGTGCAACACGAGGACTTCCCAAGGAGGTCACCCATCCTAGTACTACTTCTCGCTCCATAGCACAAAGCACGCTTAACTTCGGAGTTCTGATGGGATCCGGTGCATTAGTGCTGGTATGATCGCATCCGTCATGTTACGCATTGCGAATTTACTTGGAGCGACTCAATTTCTCTTCTCGAAGGAAGTCTAGAGTGTTCAACTTCCGGTTTTTAAGCGACTCAATTAACGCAATTTCCCGAGCCCGACTCGATTAACGGAATACTACTTATGTACGACGGAATACAAAAATGAAAATTGCTTGGTAAACGGAATTCCCGCGTCTCTAAGTTCTCGTGCCTAACTTTCGATCCCGATGGACTCACGGGGCCCGTGAGTACTGTTCGGAAAGCTCGTTTCGAGGCCAACACCCCAGGGCCGGAATAATCCGTGAGAATAAAAAGAAAAGAATAGAAAAACGAAAACGAAAACGAGGGGTGCAACACGAGGACTTCCCAGGAGGTCACCCATCCTAGTACTAGTACTACTCTCGCCCAAGCCCGCTTAACTTTCGGAGTTCTGAGGGGATCCGGTGCATTAGTGCTGGTATGATCGCACCCGTCATGTCACGCATTGCAAATTTACTTGAAGCGACTCAATTTCTATTCTCGAAGGAAGTCTAGAGTGTTCAACTTCCGGCTTTTAAGCGACTCAATTAACGCAATTTTCCGAGCCCGACTCGATTAACGGAATACTACTTATGTATGACAAAAGACAAAAATGAAAATTGCTTGGTAAACGGAATTCCCGCGTCTCTACGTTCTCGTGCCTAACTTTCGATCCCGATGGACTCACGGGGCCCGTGATTACTGTTCGGAAAGCTCGTTTCGAGGCCAACACCCCAGGGCCGGAATAATCCGTGAGGATATAAAGAAAAGAATAGAAAAACGAAAACGAAAACGAGGGGTGCAACACGAGGACTTCCCACGAGGTCACCCATCCTAGTACTACTCTCGCCCAAGCACGCTTAACTTCGGAGTTCTGATGGGATCCGGTGCATTAGTGCCTGGTATGATCACCCGTCATGTTACGCATTGCGAATTTACTTGAAGCGACTCAATTTCTCTGCTCGAAGGAAGTCTAGAGTGTTCAACTTCCGGCTTTTAAGCGACTCAATTAACGCAATTTCCCGAGCCCGACTTGATTAACGGAATACTACTTATGTACGACGGAATACAAAAATGAAAATTGCTTGGTAAACGGAATTCCCGCGTCTCTACGTTTTCGTGCCTAACTTTCGATCCCGATGGACTCACGGGGCCCGTGAGTACTGTTCGGAAAGCTCGTTTCGAGTCCAACACCCCAGGGCCGGAATAATCCGTGAGGATAAAAAGAAAAGAATAGAAAAACGAAAACGAAAACGAGGGGTGCATCACGAGGACTTCCCAGGAGGTCACCCATCCTAGTACTACTCTCGCCCAAGCACGCTTAACTTCGGAGTTCTGATGGGATCCGGTGCATTAGTGCTGGTATGATCGCACCCGTCATGTAACGCATTGAAAATTTACTGAGCGACTCATTATCTTCTCGAAGGAAAGGTCTAGAGTGTTCAACTTCCGGCTTTTAGCGACTCAATTAAAGCAATTCCCGAGCACCGATCGATGAACGGAAACTATTTGTAGACGGGATACCAAAAAACTGAACATTGCCCTTGCCACTATGTTAACGGAATTCCGCGTCTCTACGTTCTCGTGCCTAACTTTCGATCCCGATGGATCACGGGCATGAGTACTGTCGGAAAGATAGTTTCGAGGCCAACACCCCAGGGCCGAAAATCCGTGAGGGATAAAACGAAAGAATGAAAAACGAACACGAAACGAGGGTTACAACACGAGGACTTCCCAGGAGGTCACCCATCCTAGTACTACTCTCGCCCAAGCACGCGTAACTTCGGAGTTCTGATGGGATCCGGTGCATTAGTGCTGGTATGATCGCACCCGTCATGTTATGCATCGCACATTTACTTGAAGCGACTCAATTTCTCCTCTCGAAGAAAGCCTAGAGTGTTCAACTTCCGGCTTTTAAGCGACTCAATTAACGCAATTTTTCGAGCCCGACTCGATTAACGGAATACTACTTATGTACGACGGAATACAAAAATGAAAATTGCTTGGTAAACGAAATTCCCGCGTCTCTACGTTCTCGTGCCTAACTTTCGATCCCGATGGACTCACGGGGCCCGTGAGTACTGTTCGGAAAGCTCGTTTCGAGGCCAACACCCCAGGGCCGGAATAATCCGTGAGGATAAAGAAAAGAATAGAAAAACGAAAATGAAAACGAGGGGTGCGACACGAGGACTTCCCAGGAGGTCACCCATCCTAGTACTACTCTCGCCCAAGCACGCTTTAAAACTTCGGAGTTCTGATGGGATCCGGTGCATTAGTTGTGGTTATGATCGCCACCCGTCATGGAAGCATTGAAATACTTGAAAGCGATCATTTCTCTTCTGCGAAGGAAGTTCGAGTGTCAACTTCCGGCTTTTAAGCGACTCAATTAACGCAATTTCCCGAGCCCGACTCGATTAACGGAATACTACTTATGTACGACGGCATACAAAAATGAAAATTGCTTGGTAAACGGAATTCCCGCGTCTCTACGTTCTCGTGCCTAACTTTCGATCCCAATGGACTCACGGGGCCCGTGAGTACTGTTCGGAAAGGTCGTTAGAGGCAACACCCCAGGGCCGCGAATAATCCGTGAGGATAAAAAAGAAAAGATAGAAAACGAAAAACGAAAACGGGGGTTGCAACACGAGGCCTTCCCAGGAGGTCACCCCATCCTGTACTATCTCGCCCAAGCCCGATTAACTTCGGAGTTTGATGGGTACGGCTGCATAGTGCTGGATGATTCGACACCCGTCAGGACGCATTGCAAATTTTAATCTTGAAGAGACTAAATTTCTCTTCTCAAGGAAGTCTAGAGTGTTCAACTTCCGGCTTGTAAGCGACTCAATTAACGCAATTTCCCGAGCCCGACTCGATTAACGGAATACTACTTATGTACGACGGAATACAAAAATGAAAATTGCTTGGTAAACGGAATTCACGCGTCTCTACGTTCTCGTGCCTAACTTTCGATCCCGATGGACTCACGGGGCCCGTGAGTACTGTTCGGAAAACTCGTTTCGAGGCCAACACCCCAGGGCCGGAATAATCCGTGAGGATAAAAAGAAAAGAATAGAAAAACGAAAACGAAAACGAGGGGTGCAACACGAGGACTTCTCAGGAGGTCACCCATCCTAGTACTACTCTCGCCCAAGCACGCTTAACTTCGGAGTTCTGATGGGATCCGGTGCATTAGTGCTGGTATGATCGCACACGGTCAATGTAAGCAGGAAAATTTACTTGAAGGCGACTCAATTTCTCTTCTCGCAGGAGAAGTTCTAGAGTGTTCAAACTTCCGGCTTTAAAGCGGACTCATGAACAGCAATTTCCCCGAGCCCGATCCGATTAACGGAAATACTACTTGGTACGACGGAATACAAAAATGAAAATTGCTTGGTAAACGGAATTCCCGCGTCTCTACGTTCTCGTGCCTAATTTTCGATCCCGATGGACTCACGGGGCCCGTGAGTACTGTTCGGAAAGCTCGTTTCGAGGCCAACACCCCAGGGCCGGAATAATCCGTGAGGATAAAAGAAAAGAATAGAAAAACGAAAACGAAAACGAGGGGTGCAACCGAGGGACTTCCAGGAGGTCACCCATCCTAGTACTTACTCTCCCCAAGCAGCTTAACTTCGGAGTTCTGCTGGGGATCCGGTGCATTAGTGCTGGTATGAGCGCACCCGTCATGTTACGCATTGCAAATTTACTTGAAGCGACTCAATTTCTCTTCTCGAAGGAAGTCTAGAGTGTTCAACTTCCGGCTTTTAAGCGACTCAATAAACGCAATTTCCCGAGCCCGACTCGATTAACGGAATACTACTTATGTACGACGGAATACAAAAAAATGAAAATTTGCTTGGTAAACGGAAATTCCGGTCTCTACGTTCTCGTGCTAACTTTGATCCGATGGCTCACGGGGGTCGTGAGTAATGTCGGAAAGCTCGTTTCGAGGCCAACACCCCAGGGCCGGAATAATCCGTGAGGATAAAAAGAAAAGAATAGAAAAACGAAAACGAAAACGAGGGGTGCACCACGAGGACTTCCCAGGAGGTCACCCATCCAGTACTACTCGCGCCCAAGCACGCTTAACTTCGGAGTTCTGATGGGATCCGGTGCATTAGTGCTGGTATGATCGCACCCGTCATGTAACGCATTGCAAATTTACTTGAAGCGACTCAATTTCTCTTCTCGAAGGAAGTCTAGAGTGTTCAACTTCCGGCTTTTAAGCGACTCAATTAACGCAATTTCCCGAGCCCGACTCGATTATCGGAATACTACTTATGTACGACGGAATACAAAAATGAAAATTGCTTGGTAAACGGAATTCCCGCGTCTCTACGTTCTCGTGCCTAACTTTCGATCCCGATGGACTCACGGGGCCCGTGAGTACTGTTCGAAAGCTCGTTTCGAGGCCAACACCCCAGGGCCGGAATAATCCGTGAGGATAAAAAGAAAAGAATGGAAAAACGAAAACGAAAACGAGGGGTGCAACACGAGGACTTCCCAGGAGGTCACCCATCCTAGTACTACTCTCGCCCAAGCACGCTTAACTTCGGAGTTCTGATGGGATCCGGTGCACTAGTGCTGGTATGATCGCACCCGTCATGTTACGCATTGCGAATTTACTTGAAGCGACTCAATTTCTCTTCTCGAAGGAAGTCTAGAGTGTTCAACTTCCGGCTTTTAAACGACTCAATTAACGCAATTTCCCGAGCCCGACTCGATTAACGGAATACTACTTATGTACGACGGAATACAAAAATGAAAATTCCTTGGTAAACGGAATTCCCGCGTCTCTACGTTCTCGTGCCTAACTTTCGATCCCTATGGACTCACGGGGCCCGTGAGTACTGTTCGGAAAGCTCGTTTCGAGGCCAACACCCCAGGGCCGGAATAATCCGTGAGGATAAAAAGAAAAGAATAGAAAAACGAAAACGAAAACGAGGGGTGCACCACGAGGACTTCCCAGGAGGTCACCATCCTAGTACTACTCTCGCCCAAGCATGCTTAACTTCGGAATTCTGATGGGATCCGGTGCATTAGTACTGGTATGATCGCACCCGTCATGTTATGCATCGCAAATTTACTTGAAGCGACTCAATTTCTCTTCTCGAAGGAAGTCTAGAGTGTTCAACTTCCGGCTTTTAAGCGATTCAATTAACGCAATTTCCCGAGCCCGACTCGATTAACGGAATACTACTTATGTACGACGGAATACAAAAATGAAAATTGCTTGG
>JAGKPW010000620.1:0-11630 GCA_019926035.1 Melaleuca alternifolia | reverse complement strand
CGAACAGTACTCACGGGCCCCGTGAGTCCATCGGGATCGAAAGTTAGGCACGAGAACGTAGAGACGCGGGAATTCTGTTTACCAAGCAATTTTCACTTTTGTATTCCGTCGTACATAAGTAGTATTCCGTTAATCGAGTCGGGCTCGGGAAATTGCGTTAATTGAGTCGCTTAAAAGCCGGAGTTGAACACTCTAGACTTCCTTCGAGAAGAGAAATTGAGTCGCTTCAAGTAAATTCGCAATGCGTAACATGACGGGTGCGATCATACCAGCGCTAATGCACCGGATCCCATCAGAACTCCGAAGTTAAGCGTGCTTGGAGGAGAGTAGTACTAGGATGGGTGACCTCCTGGGAAGTCCTCGTGTTGCACCCCTCGTTTTCGTTTTCGTTTTTCTATTCTTTTCTTTTTATCCTCAAGGATTATTCCGGCCCTGGGGTGTTGGCCTCGAAACGAGCTTTCCGAACAGTACTCACGGGCCCCGTGAGTCCATCGTGATCGAAAGTTAGGCACGAGAACGTAGAGACGCGGGAATTCCGTTTACCAAGCAATTTTCATTTTGGTATTCCGTCGTACATAAGTAGTATTCCGTTAATCGAGTCGGGCTCGGGAAATTGCGTTAATTGAGCCGCTTAAAAGCCGGAAGTTGAACACTCTAGACTTCCTTCGAGAAGAGAAATTGAGTCACTTCAAGTAAATTCGCAATGCGTAACATGACGGGTGCGATCATACCAGCACTAATGCACCGGATCCCATCAGAACTCCGAAGTTAAGCGTGCGTGGGCGAGAGTAGTACTAGGATGGGTGACCTCCTGGGAAGTCCTCGTGTTGCACCCCTCGTTTTCGTTTTCGTTTTTCTATTCTTTTCTTTTTATCCTCACGGATTATTCCGGCCCTGGGGTGTTGGCCTCGAAACGAGCGTTCCGAACAGTACTCACGGGCCCCGTGAGTCCATCGGGATCGAAAGTTAGGCACGAGAACGTAGAGACGCGGGAATTCCGTTTACCAGGCAATTTTCATTTTTGTATTCCGTCGTACATAAGTAGTATTCCGTTAATCGAGTCGGGCTCGAAAAATTGCGTTAATTGAGTCGCTTAAAAGCCGGAAGTTGAACACTCTAGACTTCCTTCGAGAAGAGAAATTGAGTCGCTTCAATTAAATTTGCAATGCGTAACATGACGGGTGCGATCATACCAGCACTAATGCACCGGATCCCATCAGAACTCCGAAGTTCAGCGTGCTTGGGCGAGAGTAGTACTAGGATGGGTGACCTCCTGGGAAGTCCTCGTGTTGCCCCCCTCGTTTTCGTTTTCGTTTTTCTATTCTTTTCTTTTTATCCTCACGGATTATTCCGGCCCTGGGGTGTGGGCCTCGAAACGAGCTTTCCGAACAGTACTCACGGGCCCCGTGAGTCCATCAGGATCGAAAGTTAGGCACGAGAACGTAGAGACGCGGGAATTCCGTTTACCAAGCAATTTTCATTTTTGTATTCCGTCGTACATAAGTAGTATTCCGTTAATCGAGTCGGGCTCGGGAAATTGCGTTAATTGAGTCGCTTAACAGCCGGAAGTTGAACACTCTAGACTTCCTTCGAGAAGAGAAATTGAGTCGCTTCAAGTAAATTTGCAATGCGTAACATGACGGGTGCGATCCTACCAGCACTAATGCACCGGATCCCATCAGGACTCCGAAGTTAAGCGTGCTTGGGCGAGAGTAGTACTAGGATGGGTGACCTCCTGGGAGTCCTCGTGTGGCCCCTGTTTTCGTTTTTAGTTTTTCTATTCTTTTTTTTTCATCCTCACGGAGTATTCCGGCCTGGGGTGTGGCCTCGAAACGAGCTTTCCGACAGATACTCACGGGACACGTGGGTCCATCGGGGCTCGAAAGTTATGGGCTACGAGAAGTGTAGAGACGCTGGGGAATTTAGTTTACCAGCCAATTTTCAGTTTTGTATTCGTTACATAAGTAGTAGTTGTTATCGAGCGGGGCTCGGGAAATTGCGTTAATTGAGTCGCTTAAAAGCCGGAAGTTGAACACTCTAGACTTCCTTCGAGAAGAGAAATTGAGTCGCGTCAAGTAAATTTGCAATGCGTAACATGACGGGTGCGATCATACCAGCACTAATGCACCGGATCCCATCAGAACTCCGAAGTTAAGGGTGCTTGGGCGAGAGTAGTACTAGGATGGGTGACCTCCTGGGAAGTCCTCGTGTTGCACCCCTCGTTTTCGTTTTCGTTTTTATATTCTTTTCTTTTTATCCTCACGGATTATTCCGGCCCTGGGGTGTTGGCCTCGAAACGAGCTTTCCGAACAGTACTCACGGGCCCCGTGAGTCCATCGGGATCGAAAGGTAGGCACGAGAACGTAGAGACGCGGGAATTCCGTTTACCAAGCAATTTTCATTTTTGTTTTCCGTCGTACATAAGTAGTATTCCGTTAATCGAGTCGGGCTCGGGAAATTGCGTTAATTGAGTCGCTTAAAAGCCGGAAGTTGAACACTCTAGACTTCCTTCGAGAAGAGAAATTGAGCCGCTTCAAGTAAATTTGCAATGCGTGACATGACGGGTGCGATCATACCAGCACTAATGCACCGGATCCATCAGAACGAGAAGTTAAGCGTGGCTTGGGCGAGCGAGAGTGTACTAGGTATGGGTGACTACGGGTGAAGGCCTTCGTGATTGCACCCCTCGTGTTCGTTTTCGCTTTTCATTCTTTTTTTTTATCCTCACGGGATTTACAGGCCCTGGGGTGTTGGCCTCGAAACGGGCTTTCCGAACAGTACTCACGGGCCCCGTGAGTCCATCGGGATCGAAAGTTAGGCACGAGAACGTAGAGACGCGGGAATTCCGTTTACCAAGCAATTTTCATTTTTGGATTCCGTCGTACTAAGTAGTATTCGAATCGAGTCGGGCTCGGGAAATTGCGTTAATTGAGTCGCTTAAAGCCGGAAGTTGAACACTCTAGACTTCCTTCGAGAAGAGAAATTGAGTCGCTTCAAGTAAATTTGCAATGCGTAACATGACGGGTGCGATCATACCAGCACTAATGCCCCGGATCCCATCAGAACTCCGAAGTTAAGCGTGCTTGGGCGAGAGTAGTACTAGGATGGGTGACCTCCTGGGAAGTTCTCGTGTTGCACCCCTCGTTTTCGTTTTCGTTTTTCTATTCTTTTCTTTTTATCCTCACGGATTATTCCGGCCCTGGGGTGTTGGCCTGAAACGAGCTTTCCGAACAGTACTCACGGGCCCCGTGAGTCCATCGGGAGCGGAAAGTAGGCACGAGAACGTCAGCAAGAGAGCGGGAATTTCGTTTTTACCAAGCAAATTTTCATTTTGTATTCCGTCGTACATAAAGTAGTATTCCGTTACATCGAGTCGGGCTCGGGAAATTGCGTTAATTGAGTAGTTAAAAGCCGGGAAGTTGAACACTCTAGACTTCCTCGAGAAGAGAAATTGAGTCGCTTCAAGTAAATTTTGCAATGCGTGACATGACGGGTGCGATCATACCAGCACTAATGCACCGGATCCCATCAGAACTCCGAAGTTAAGCGTGCTTGGGCGGGAGTAGTACTAGGATGGGTGACCTCCTGGGAAGTCCTCGTGTTGCACCCCTCGTTTTCGTTTCGTTTTTCTATTCTTTTCTTTTTATCCTCACGGATTATTCCGGCCCTGGGGTGTTGGCCTCGAAACGAGCTTTCCAAACAGTACTCACGGGCCCCGTGAGTCCATCGGGATCGAAAGTTAGGCACGAGAACGTAGAGACGCGGGAATTCCGTTTACCAAGCAATTTTCATTTTGGTATTCCGTCGTACATAAGTAGTATTCCGTTAATCGAGTCGGGCTCGGGAAATTGCGTTAATTGAGTCGCTTGAAAGCCGGAAGTTGAACACTCTAGACTTCCTTCGAGAAGAGAAATTGAGTCGCTTCAAGTAAATTTGCAATGCGTAACATGAGGGTGCGATCATACCAGCACTAATGCACCGGATCCCATCAGAACTCCGAAGTTAAGCGTGCTTGGGCGAGAGTAGTACTAGGATGGGTGACCTCCTGGGAAGTCCTCGTGTTTCACCCCTCGTTTTCGTTTTCGTTTTTCTATTCTTTTCTTTTTATCCTCACGGCTTATTCCGGCCCTGGGGTGTTGGCCTCGAAACGAGCTTTCCGAACAGTACTCACGGGCCCCGTGAGTCTATCGGGATCGAAAGTTAGGCACGAGAACGTAGAGACGCGGGAATTTCGTTTACCAATCAATTTTCATTTTTGTATTCCGTCGTACATAAGTAGTATTCCGTTAATCGAGTCGGGCTCGGGGAATTGCATTAATTGAGTCGCTTAAAAGCCGGAAGTTGAACACTCTAGACTTCCTTCGAGAAGAGAAATTGAGTCGCTTCAAGTAAATTTGCAATGCGTGACATGACGGATGCGATCATACCAGCACTAATGCACCGGATCCCATCAGAACTCCGAAGTTAAGCGTGCTTGGGCGAGAGTAGTACTAGGATGGGTGACCTCCTGGGAAGTCCTCGTGTTGCACCCCTCGTTTTCGTTTTCGTTTCTCTATTCTTTTCTTTTTATCCTCACGGATTATTCCGGCCCTGGGGTGTTGGCCTCGAAACGAGCTTTCCGAACAGTACTCACGGGCCCGTGAGTCCATCGGGATCGAAAGTTAGGCACGAGAACGTAGAGACGCGGGAATTCCGTTTACCAAGCAATTTTCATTTTTGTATTCCTTCGTACATAAGTAGTATTCCGTTAATCGAGTCGGGCTCGGGAAATTGCGTTAATTGAGTCGCTTAAAAGCCGGAAGTTGAACACTCTAGACTTCCTTCGAGAAGAGGAATTGAGTCGCTTCAAGTAAATTCGCAATGCGTAACATGACGGGTGCGATCATACCAGCACTAATGCACCGGATCCCATCAGAAATCCGAAGTTAAGCGTGCTTGGGCGAGAGTAGTACTAGGATGGGTGACCTCCTGGGAAGTCCTCGTGTTGCACCCCTCTTTTTCGTTTTCGTTTTTCTATTCTTTTCTTTTTATCCTCACGGATTATTCCGACCCTGGGGTGTTGGCCTCGAAACGAGCTTTCCGAACAGTACTCACGGGGCCCGTGAGTCCATCGGGATCGAAAGTTAGGCACGAGAACGTAGAGACGCTGGAATTCCGTTTACCAAGCAATTTTCATTTTTGTATTCCGTCTTACATAAGTAGTATTCCGTTAATCGAGTCGGGCTCGGGAAATTGCGTTAATTGAGTCGCTTAAAAGCCGGAAGTTGAACACTCTAGACTTCCTTCGAGACGAGAAATTGAGTCGCTTCAAGTAAATTTGCAATGCGTAACATGACGGGTGCGATCATACCAGCACTAATGCACCGGATCCCATCAGAACTCCGAATTTAAGCGTGCTTGGGCGAGAGTAGTACTAGGATGGGTGACATCCTGGGAAGTCCCGTGTTGCACCACTCGTTTTCGTTTTCGCTTTTTTATTCTTTTCTTTTTCTCCTCACGGCGGATTCCGGACCTGGGTTTGGTGGCCCTCGAGACGAGCTCCGAAACAGTAGCACGGGGCACGTGAGTCAATCGGATCGGGAAAGTTGGCAAGAGAAGTAGAGACGCGGGAAGGTGGGAATTCCGTTTACCAAGCAATTTTCATTTTTGTATTTCGTCATACATAAGTAGTATTCCTTTCATCGAGTCGGGCACGGGAAATTGCGTTAATTGAGTCGCTTAAAAGCCGGAAGTTGAACACTCTAGACTTCATTCGAGAAGAGAAATTGAGTCGCTTCAAGTAAATTTGCAATGCGTAACATGACGGGTGCGATCATACCAGCACTAATGCACCGTATCCCATCAGAACTCCGAAGTTAAGCGTGCTTGGGCGAGAGTAGTACTAGGATGGGTGACCTCTTGGGAAGTCCTCGTGTTGCACCCCTCGTTTTCGTTTTCGTTTTTCTATTCTTTTCTTTTTATCCTCACGGATTATTCAGGCCCTGGGGTGTTGGCCTCGAAACGAGCTTTCCGAACAGTACTCACGGGCCCCGTGAGTCCATCGGGATCGAAAGTTAGGCACGAGAACGTAGAGAAGCGGGAATTCCGTTTACCAAGCAATTTTCATTTTTGTATTCCGTCGTACATAAGTAGTATTCCGTCAATCGAGTCGGGCTCGGGAAATTGAGTTAATTGAGTCGCTTAAAAGCCGGAAGTTGAACACTCTAGACTTCCTTCGAGAAGAGAAATTGAGTCGCTTCAAGTAAATTTGCGATGCATAACATGACGGGTGCGATCATACCAGCACTAATGCACCGGATCCCATCGGAACTCCGAAGTTAAGCGTGCTTGGGCGAGAGTAGTACTAGGATGGGTGACCTCCTGGGAAGTCTTCGTGTTGCACCCCTCGTTTTCGTTTTCGTTTTTCTATTCTTTTCTTTTTATCCTCACGGATTATTCCGGCCCTGGGGTGTTGGGCCCCGAAACGAGGCTTCCGAAACAGTACTCACGGGCCCCGTGAAGTTCCATCGGGACGAAAAGTTAGGCACGAGAAAACGTAGAGACGCGGGGAATTCCGTTTACCAAGCAATTTTCATTTTGTATTCCGTCGTACATAAGTAGTATTCCGTTAATCGAGTCGGGCTCGGGAAATTGCGTTAATTGAGTCGCTTAAAAGCCGGAAGTTGAACACTCTAGACTTCCTTCGAGAAGAGAAATTGAGTCGCTTCAAGTAAAATTGCAATGCGTGACATGACGGGTGCGATCATACCAGCACTAATGCACCGGATCCCATCAGAACTCCGAAGTTAAGCGTGCTTGGGCGAGAGTAGTACTAGGATGGGTGACTTCCTGGGAAGTCCTCGTGTTGCACCCCTCGTTTTCGTTTTCGTTTTTCTATTCTTTTCTTTTTATCCTCACGGATTATTCGAGCCCTGGGGTGTTGGCCTCGAAACGAGCTTTCCGAACAGTACTCACGGGCCCCGTGAGTCCATCGGGATCGAAAGTTAGGCACGAGAACGTAGAGACGCGGGAATTCCGTTTACCAAGCAATTGTCATTTTTGTATTCCGTCGTACATAAGTAGTATTCCGTTAATCGAGTCGGGCTCGGGAAATTGCGTTAATTGAGTCGCTTAAAAGCCGGAAGTTGAACACACTAGACTTCCTTCGAGAAGAGAAATTGAGTCGCTTCAAGTAAATTTGCAATGCGTAACATGACGGGTGCGATCATACCAGCACGAATGCACCGGATCCCATCAGGAACTCCGAACGTTAAAGAGTGTCTTGGCGAGAGTGAGGTAGTACATATGATGGGTGACCTCCTGGGAAGTCCTCGTGTTGCACCCCTCGTTTTTCGTTTTTCTATTCTTTTCTGTTTATCCTCACGGATTATTCCGGCCCTGGGGTGTTGGCCTCGAAACGAGCTTTCCGAACAGTACTCACGGGCCCAGTGAGTCCATCGGGATCGAAAGTTAGGCACGAGAACGTAGAGACGCGGGAATTCCGTTTACAAAGCAATTTTCATTTTTGTATTCCGTCGTACATAAGTAGTATTCCGTTAATCGAGTCGGGCTCGGGAAATTGCGTTAATTGAGTCGCTTTAAAGCCGGAAGTTGAACACTCTAGACTTCCTTCGAGAAGAGAAATTGAGTCGCTTCAAGTAAATTTGCAATGCGTGACATGACGTGTGCGATCATACCAGCACTAATGCACCGGATCCCATCGGATCGAAGTTAAGCGTGGCCTTGGGCGAGAGTAGTACTAGGATGGGTGACCTCCTTGGGAAGTTTCCTGGGTTGCACCCATCGTTTCGTTTTAGTTTTTCTATTCTTTTCTTATCCTCACGGATTCAACCCTCCCATTTTTGATTTTCGGCCCTGGGGTGTTGGCCTCGAAACGAGCTTTTCGAACAGTACTCACGGGCCCCGTGAGTCCATCGGGATCGAAAGTTAGGCACGAGAACGTAGAGACGCCGGAATTCTGTTTACCAAGCAATTTTCATTTTTGTATTTCGTCGTACATAAGTAGTATTCCGTTAATCGGGTCGGGCTCGGGAAATTGCGTTAATTGAGTCGCTTAAAAGCCGGAAGTTGAACACTCTAGACTTCCTTCGAGAAGAGAAAATGAGTCGCTTCAAGTAAATTTGCAATGCGTAACATGACGGGTGCGATCATACCAGCACTAATGCACCGGATCCAATCAGGATCGAAAGTAAGGTTGTGCTTGGAGAGAGGTCGTTACTAGGATGGGTGCCTCCTGGGAAGTCTCGTGTGCACCCCTCGTGCGTTTTTCGTTTTTCTATTCTTTTCTTTTATCCTACGGAGTATTCGGGCCCTGGGTGTGGCCTCGAAACGCGCTTTACGAACAGTTACTCCGGGCCCCGTGAGTCCATCGGGATTCGAAGTTAGGCACGAGAACGTAGAGACGCGGGGGGGGGAATTCCGTTTTACCAAGCAATTTCTTTTTGTATTCCGTCGTACATAAGTCGTATTCCGTTAATCGAGTCGGGCTCGGGAAATTGCGTTAATTGAGTCGCTTAAAAGCCGGAAGTTGAACACTCTAGACTTCCTTCGAGAAGAGAATTTGAGTCGCTTCAAGTAAATTTGCAATGCGTAACATGACGGGTGCGATCATACCAGCACTAATGCACCGGATCCCATCAGAACTCCGAAGTTAAGCGTGCTTGGGCGAGAGTAGTACTAGGATGGTTGACCTCCTGGGAAGTCCTCGTGTTGCACCCCTCGTTTTCGTTTTCGTTTTTCTATTCTTTTCTTTTTATCCTCACGGATTATTCCGGCCCTGGGGTGTTGGCATCGAAACGAGCTTTCCGAACAGTACTCACGGGCCCCGTGAGTCCATCGGGATCGAAAGTTAGGCACGAGAACGTAGAGACGCGGGAATTACGTTTACCAAGCAATTTTCATTTTTGTATTCCGTCGTACATAAGTAGTATTCCGTTAATCGAGTCGGGCTCGGGAAATTGCGTTAATTGAATCGCTTAAAAGCCGGAAGTTGAACACTCTAGACTTCCTTCGAGAAGAGAAATTGAGTCGCTTCAAGTAAATTTGCAATGCGGAACTGACGGGTGCGATCATACCAGCACTAATGCACCGGATCCCATCAGAACTCCGAAGTTAAGCGTGCTTGGGCGAGAGTAGTACTAGGATGGGTGACCTCCTGGGAAGTCCTCGGGTTGCACCCCTCGTTTTCGTTTTCGTTTTTCTATTCTTTTCTTTTTATCCTCACGGATTATTCCGGCCCTGGGGTGTTGGCCTCGAAACGTGCTTTCCGAACAGTACTCACGGGCCCCGTGAGTCCATCGGGATCGAGAGTTAGGCACGAGAACGTAGAGACGCGGGAATTCCGTTTGCCAAGCAATTTTCATTTTTGTATTCCGTCGTACATAAGTAGTATTCCGTTAATCGAGTAGGGCTCGGGAAATTGTGTTAATTGAGTCGCTTAAAAGCCGGAAGTTGAACACTCTAGATTCATTCGAGAAGAGAAATGAGTCGCTTCAAGTAAATTTGCAATGCGGGACATGACGGGTGGATATACCAGCACATAAGCACGGTCCCATCAGGACTCGAAGTTGTTAAGCGGGCTTGGGCGAGAGTAGTACTAGTACTAGGATGGGTGACCTCCTGGGAAGTCCTCGTGTTGCACCCCTCGTTTTCGTTTTCGTTGTTCTATTCTTTTCTTTTTATCCTCACGGATTATTCCGGCCCTGGGGTGTTGGCCTCGAAACGAGCTTTCCGAACAGTACTCACGGGCCACGTGAGTCCATCGGGATCGAAAGTTAGGCACGAGAACGTAGAGACGCGGGAATTCCGTTTACCACGCAATTTTCATTTTTGTATTCCGTCGTACATAAGTAGTATTCCGTTAATCGAGTCGGGCTCGGGAAATTGCGTTAATTGAGTCGCTTAAAAGCCGGACGTTGAACACTCTAGACTTCCTGCGAGAAGAGAAATTGGTCGCGTCAAGTAAAATGTGCCAATGCGTGACCCATGACGGGTGAGATCTACCACGCACTAATGCACCGGATCCCCATCAGGATCCGACAGTTTAAGCGTGCTGGGCAGGGGAGTCCCCAAGAGTAGTACTAGGATGGGTGCCCTCATGAGGCAGTCATAGTGTTGCACCCTGTTTCGCGTTTCGTTTTCTCTTCTTTTCTTTTTATCCTCAGGATTAGTTCCGGCCCTGGCGGTGTTGCCTCTGAAAACGAGCTTTGCCGAACCAGTTACTTCACGGGCCCCGTGAAGCCATCGGGATCGACAAGTTAGGCAACGAGAACCGTCGAGACGCGGGAATTCCGTTACCAAGCAATTTTCATTTTGGATTCCGTTGTAATAAGTAGTAATCCGGTTATCGAGTCCGGGCTTCGGGAATGGACTGTTATGGTCGCTTAAAAGCAGGAAGTTGAAAAACTCTAGAAGGGTCTTCGAGAAGAGAAAAATTGAGTCGTTCAAGGAAATTTGCAAAATGCGTGACATGAAGGGTGCGATCATACCCGCACTAATGCACCGGATCCCATCAGAACTCCGAAGTTAAGCGTGCTTGGGCGAGAGTAGTACTAGGATGGGTGACATCCTGGGAAGTCCTCGTGTTGCACCCCTCGTTTTCGTTTTCGTTTTTCTATTCTTTTCTTTTTATCCTCACGGATTATTCCGGCCCTGGGGTGTTGGCCTCGAAACGAGCTTTCCGAACAGTACTCACGGGCCTCGTGAGTCCATCGGGATCGAAAGTTAGGCACGAGAACGTAGAGACGCGGGAATTCCGTTTACCAAGCAATTTTCATTTTTGTATTCCGTAGTACATAAGTAGTATTCCGTTAATCGAGTCGGGCTCGGGAAATTGCGTTAATTGAGTCGCTTAAAAGCCGGAAGTTGAACACTCTAGACTTCCTTCGAGAAGAGAAATTGAGTCGCTTCAGGTAAATTTGCAATGCGTAACATGACGGGTGCGATCATACCAGCACTAATGCACCGGATCCCATCAGAACTCCGAAGTTAAGCGTGCTTGGGCGAGAGTAGTACTAGGATGGGTGACCTCCTGGGAAGCCCTCGTGTTGCACCCCTCGTTTTCGTTTTCGTTTTTCTATTCTTTTCTTTTTATCCTCACGGATTATTCCGGCCCTGGGGTGTTGGCCTCGAAACGAGCTTTACGAACAGTACTCACGGGCCCCGTGAGTCCATCGGGATCGAAAGTTAGGCACGAGAACGTAGAGACGCGGAAATTCCGTTTACCAAGCAATTTTCATTTTTGTATTCCGTCGTACATAAGTAGTATTCCGTTAATCGAGTCGGGCTCGGAAAATTGCGTTAATTGAGTCGCTTAAAAGCCGGAAGTTGAACACTCTAGACTTCCTTCGAGAAGAGAAATTGAGTCGCTTCAAGTAAATTTGCAATGCGTAACATGACGGTGCGATCATACCAGCACTAATGCACCGGATCCCATCAGAACTCCGAAGTTAAGCGTGCTTGGGCGAGAGTAGTTCTAGGATGGGTGACCTCCTGGGAAGTCCTCGTGTTGCACCCCTCGTTTTCGTTTTCGTTTTTCTATTCTTTTCTTTTTATCCTCACGGATTATTCCGCCCCTGGGGTGTTGGCCTCGAAACGAGCTTTCCGAACAGTACTCACGGGCCCCGTGAGTC
>JAGKPW010000619.1:0-11387 GCA_019926035.1 Melaleuca alternifolia | reverse complement strand
ATTAGTGCTGGTATGATCGCACCCGTCATTTTATGCATCGCAAATTTAGTTAAAACGACTCAATTTCTCTTCTCGAAGGAAGTCTAGAGTGTTCAACTTCCGGCTTTTAAGCGACTCAATTAACGCAATGTCCCGAGCCCGACTCGATTAACGGAATACTACTTATGTACGACGGAATACAAAAATGAAAATTGCTTGTTAAACGGAATTCCCGCGTCTCTACGTTCTCGTGCCTAACTTTCGATCCCGATGGACTTACGGGGCCCGTGAGTACTGTTCGGAAAGCTCGTTTCGAGGCCAACACCCCAGGGCCGGAATAATCCGTGAGGATAAAAAGGAAAGAATAGAAAAACGAAAACGAAAACGAGGGGTGCAACACGAGGACTTCCCAGGAGGTCACCCATCCTAGTATTACTCTCGCCCAAGCACGCTTAACTTCGGAGTTCTGATGGGATCCGGTGCATTAGTGCTGGTATGATCGCCCCCGTCATGTTACGCATTGCAAATTTACTTGAAGCGACTCAATTTCTCTTCTCGAAGGAAGTCTAGAGTGTTCAACTTCCGGCTTTTTAGCGACTCAATTAACGCAATTTCCCGAGCCCGACTCGATTAACGGAATACTACTTATGTACGACGGAATACAAAAATGAAAATTGCTGTAAACGATTCCCGCGTCTCACGTTCTCGTTGCCTAAACTTTCGATCCGATGTGGACTAACGGGGGCCCGTGGAGTAATGTTCGGAAAGCTCGTTTTCGGCCAACACCCCAGGGCCGGAATAATACGTGGGATAAAAAGGAAAAGAATAGAAAAACGAACGGAAAAACGAGGGGTGCAACACGAGGACTTACAGGAGGTCACCCATCTGAGTACTACTCTCGCCCAAGCACGATAAACTTCGGAAGTTCTGATGGGATCCGGTGCATTAGTGCAGGGTAGGATGCACCCCGTCATGCACGCATTGCAATTTACTTGGATAGCGACTCAATTCTCTTCTCGAAGGAAGTCTAGAGTGTTCAAATTCCGGCTTTTAAGCGACTCAATTAACGCAATTTCCCGAGCCCGACTCGATTAACGGAATACTACTTATGTACGACGGAATACAAAAATGAAAATTGCTTGGTAAACGGAATTCCCGCGTCTCTACGTTATCGTGCCTAACTTTCGATCCCGATGGACTCACGGGGCCCGTGAGTATTGTTCGGAAAGCTCGTTTCGAGGCCAACACCCCAGGGCCGGAATAATCCGTGAGGATAAAAAGAAAAGAATAGAAAAACGAAAACGAAAACGAGGGGTGCGACACGAAGACTTCCCAGGAGGTCACCCCATCCTAGTACTACTCTCGCCCAAGCACGCTTAACTTCGGAGTTCTGATGGGATCCGGTGCATTAGTGCTGGTATGATCGCACCCGTCATGTTACGCATTGCGAATTTACTTGAAGCGACTCAATTTCTCTTCTCGAAGGAAGTCTAGAGTGTTCAACTTCCGGCTTTTAAGCGACTCAATTAACGCAATTTCCCGAGCCCGACTCGATTAACGGAATACTACTTATGTACGACGGAATACAAAAATGAAAATTGCTTGGTAAACGGAATTCCCGCGTCTCTACGTTCTCGTGCCTAACTTTCGATCCCGATGGACTCACGGGGCCCGTGAGTACTGTTCGGAAAGCTCGTTTCGAGGCCAACACCCCAGGGCCGGAATAATCCGTGAGGATAAAAAGAAAAGAATAGAAAAACGAAAACGAAAACGAGGGGTGCAACACGAGGACTTCCCAGGAGGTCACCCATCCTAGTACTACTCTCGCCCAAGCACGCTTAACTTCGGAGTTCTGATGGGATCCGGTGCATTAGTGCTGGTATGATCGCACCCGTCATGTTACGCATTGCAAATTTACTTGAGGCGACTCAATTTCTCTTCTCGAAGGAAGTCTAGAGTGTTCAACTTCCGGCTTTTAAGCGACTCAATTAACGCAATTTCCCGAGCCCGACTCGATTAACGGAATACTACTTATGTTCGACGGAATACAAAAATGAAAATTGCTTGGTAAACGGAATTCCCGCGTCTCTACGTTCTCGTGCCTAAGTTTCGATCCCGATGGACTCACGGGGCCCGTGAGTACTGTTCGGAAAGCTCGTTCCGAGGCCAACACCCCAGGGCCGGAATAATCCGTGAGGATAAAAAGAAAAGAATAGAAAAACGAAAACGAAAACGAGGGGTGCAACACGAGGACTTCCCAGGGGGTCACCCATCCTAGTACTACTCTCGCCCAAGCACGCTTAACTTCGGAGTTCTGATGGGATCCGATGCATTAGTGCTGGTATGATCGCACCCGTCATGTTACGCATTGCGAATTTACTTGAAGCGACTCAATTTCTCTTCTCGAAGAAAGTCTAGAGTGTTCAACTTCCGGCTTTTAAGCGACTCAATTAACGCAATTTCCCGAGCCCGACTCGA
This sequence comes from Melaleuca alternifolia, assembly GCA_019926035.1. Lineage (NCBI taxonomy): Eukaryota > Viridiplantae > Streptophyta > Magnoliopsida > Myrtales > Myrtaceae > Melaleuca > Melaleuca alternifolia. Next base: position 8,930 of record JAGKPW010000619.1, on the reverse strand, counting down.
TTAACGGAATACTACTTATGTACGACGGAATACAAAAATGAAAATTGCTTGGTAAACGGAATTTCCGCGTCTCTACGTTCTCGTGCCTAACTTTCGATCCCGATGGACTCACGGGGCCCGTGAGTACTGTTCGGAAAGCTCGCTTCGAGGCCAACACCCCAGGGCCGGAATAATCCGTGAGGATAAAAAGAAAAGCATAGAAAAACGAAAACGAAAACGAGGGGTGGCAAACAAACCTTTTGAGGACTTCCCAGGGAGGTCACAATCCTAGTAATAACTAGCGCCAAGCACGCTTAACTTCGGAGTTCTGATGGGATCCGGTTCCTTAGTGATGGGTATGAAAAAAGCGCACCCTCATGTCACGCATGCAAATTTATTGGAAGCGACTCAGTTTCTCTTACTGAAGGAAGTTAGGAGTGTTCAACTTCCGGCTTTTAAGCGACGCAATTAACGCAATTTCCCGAGCCCGACTCGATTAACGGAATACTACTTATGTACGACGGAATACAAAAATGAAAATTGCTTGGTAAACGGAATTCCCGCGTCTCTACGTTCTCGTGCATAACTTTCGATCCCGATGGACTCACGGGGCCCGTGAGTACTGTTCGGAAAGCTCGTTTCGAGGCCAACACCACAGGGCCGGAATAATCCGTGAGGATAAAAAGAAAAGAATAGAAAAACGAAAACGAAAACGAGGGGTGCAACACGAGGACTTCCCAGGAGGTCACCCATTCTAGTACTACTCTCGCCCAAGCACGCTTAACTTCGTAGTTCTGATGGGATCCGGTGCATTAGTGCTGGTATGATCGCACCCGTCATGTCACGCATTGCAAATTTACTTGAAGCGACTCAATTTCTCTTCTCGAAGGAAGTCTAGAGTGTTCAATTTCCGGCTTTTAAGCGACTCAATTAACGCAATTTCCCGAGCCCGACTCGATTAACGGATTACTACTTATGTACGACGGAATACAAAAATGAAAATTGCTTGGTAAACGGAATTCCCGCGTCTCTACGTTCTCGTGCCTAACTTTCGATCCCCGATGGACTCACGGGGCCGGTGAGTACTGTTCGGAAAGCTCGTTTCGAGGCCAACACCCCAGGGCCGGAATAATCCGTGAGGGTAAAAAGAAAAGAATAGAAAAACGAAAACGAAAACGAGGGGTGCAACACGAGGACTTCCCAGGAGGTCACCCATCCTAGAACTACTCTCGCCCAAGCACGCTTAACTTCGGAGTTCTGATGGGATCCGGTGCATTAGTGCTGGTATGATCGCACCCGTCATGTTACGCATTGCAAATTAACTTGAAGCGACTCAATTTCTCTTCTCGAAGGAAGTCTAGAGTGTTCAACTTCCGGCTTTTAAGCGACTAAATTAACGCAATTTCCCGAGCCCGACTCGATTAACGGAATACTACTTATGTACGACGGAATACAAAAGATGAAAATTGCTTGGTAAACGGAATTCCCGCGTCTCTACGTTCTCGTGCCTAACTTTCGATCCCGATGGACTCACGGGGCCCGTGAGTACTATTCGGAAAGCTCGTTTCGAGGCCAACACCCCAGGGCCGGAATAATCCGTGAGGATAAAAAGAAAAGAATAGAAAAACGAAAACGAAAACGAGGGGTGCAACACGAGGACTTCCAGGAGGTCACCCATCCTAGTACTAGTACTACTCTCGCCCAAGCACGCTTAACTTCGGAGTTCTGATGGGATCCGGTGCATTAGTGATGGTATGATCGCACCCGTCATGTTACGCATTGCAAATTTACTTGAAGCGACTCAATTTCTCTTCTCGAAGGAAGTCTAGAGTGTTCAACTTCCGGCTTTTAAGCGACTCAATTAACGCAATTTCCCGAGCACGACTCGATTAACGGAATACTACTTATGTACGACGGAATACAAAAATGAAAATTGCTTGGTAAACGGAATTCCCGCGTCTCTACGTTCTGGTGCCTAACTTTCGATCCCGATGGACTCACGGGGCCCGTGAGTACTGTTCGGAAAGCTCGTTTCGAGGCCAACACCCCAGGGCCGGAATAATCCGTGTGGATAAAAAGAAAAGAATAGAAAAACGAAAACGAAAACGAGGGGTGCAACACGAGGACTTCCCAGGAGGGCACCCATCCTAGTACTACTCTCGCCCAAGCACGCTTAACTTCGGAGTTCTGATGGGATCCGGTGCATTAGTGCTGGTATGATAGCACCCGTCATGTTACGCATTGCAATTACTTGAAGCGACTCAATTCTCTTCTCGAAGGAAGTCTAGAGTGTTCAACTTCCGGCTTGTAAGCGACTCAATTAACGCAATTTCCCGAGCCCGACTCGATTAACGGAATACTACTTATGTACGACGGAATACAAAAATGAAAATTGCCTGGTAAACGGAATTCCCGCGTCTCTACGTTCTCGTGCCTAACTTTCGATCCCGATGGACTCACGGGGGCCGTGAGTACTGTTCGGAAAGCTCGTTTCGAGGCCAACACCCCAGGGCCGGAATAATCCGTGAGGATAAAAAGAAAAGAATAGAAAAACGAAACGAAAACGAGGGGTGCAACACGAGGACTTCCCAGGAGGTCACCCATCCTAGTACTACTCTAGCCCAAGCACGCTCAACTTCGGAGTTCTAATGGGATCCGGTGCATTAGTGCTGGTATGATCGCACCCGTCATGTTATGCATTGCAAATTTGAAGCGACTCAATTTCTCTTCTCGAAGGAAGGTCTAGATGTCGTTCAAATTCGGCTTTAAGCGACTCAATTAAACGCAATCCCGAGCCCGGACTCGATTAAACGGATACGACTTATGTACGACGGAATACAAAAATGAAAAATTGCTTGGTAAACGGAATTCCACGTATCTACGTTCTCGTGCCTAACTTTCGATCCCGATGGACTCACGGGGCCCGTGAGTACTGTTCGGAAAGCTCGTTTCAGGCCAACACCCCAGGGCCGGAATAATCCGTGAGGATAAAAAGAAAAGAATAGAAAAACGAAAACGAAAACGAGGGGGGCAACACGAGGACTTCCCAGGAGGTCACCCATCCTAGTACTACTCTCGCCCAAGCACGCTTAACTTCGGAGTTCTGATGGGATCCGGTGCATTAGTGATGGTATGATCGCACCCGTCATGTTACGCATTGCAAATTTACTTGAAGCGACTCAATTTCTCTTCTCGAAGGAAGTCTAGAGTGTTCAACTTCCGGCTTTTAAGCGACTCAATTAACGCAATTCCCCGAGCCCGACTCGATTAACGGAATACTACTTATGTACGACGGAATACACAAATGAAAATTGCTTGGTAAACGGAATTCCCGCGTCTCTACGTTCTCGTGCCTAACTTTCGATCCCGATGGACACACGGGGCCCGTGAGTACTGTTCGGAAAGCTCGTTTCGAGGCCAACACCCCAGGGCCGGAATAATCCGTAGGTAAAAGAAAAGAATAGAACCAACGAAAACGGAAAACGTGAGGGGGGGCAACACGAGGACTTCCCAGGAGGTCACCCATCATCAGTAATTACTCTCGCCCAGCACGGCTTAACTTCGGAGTTCTGATGGGAATACGGTGCAGTAGTGCTGGTATGATCGCACCCGTGCAATGTTACGCATTGAAAATTTACTTGGAAGCGGCTCAATTTCTCTTCTCGAAGGAAGTCTAGAGTGTTAAACTTCCGGCTTTTAAGCGACTCAATTAACGCAATTTCCCGAGCCCGACTCGATTAACGGAATACTACTTATGTACGACGGAAAACAAAAATGAAAATTGCTTGGTAAACGGAATTCCCGCGTCTCTACGTTCTCGTGCCTAAATTTCGATCCCGATGGACTCACGGGGCCCGTGAGTACTGTTCGGAAAGCTCGTTTCGAGGCCAAAACCCCAGGGCCGGAATAATCCGTGAGGATAAAAAGAAAAGAATAGAAAAACGGAAACGAAAACGAGGGGTGCAACACGAGGACTTCCCAGGAGGTCACCCATCCTAGTACTACTCTCGCCCAAGCACGCTTAACTTCGGAGTTCTGATGGGATCCGGTGCATTAGTGCTGGTATGATCGCACCCGTCAGGTTACGCATTGCAAATTTACTTGAAGCGACTCAATTTCTCTTCTCGAAGGAAGTCTAGAGTGTTCAACTTCCGGCTTTTAAGCGACTCAATTAACGCAATTTTCCGAGCCCGACTCGATTAACGGAATACTACTTATGTACGACGGAATACAAAAATGAAAATTGCTTGGTAAACGGAATTCCCGCGTCTATACGTTCTCGTGCCTAACTTTCGATCCCGATGGACTCACGGGGCCAGTGAGTACTGTTCGGAAAGCTCGTTTCGAGGCCAACACCCCAGGGCCGGAATAATCCGTGAGGATGAAAAGAAAAGAATAGAAAAACGAAAACGAAAACGAGGGGTGCAACACGAGGACTTCCCAGGAGGTCACCCATCCTAGGACTACTCTCGCCCAAGCACGCTTAACTTCGGAGTTCTGATGGGATCCGGTGCATTAGTGCTGGTATATCGCACGTCATGTTCACGCATTGCAAAATTAATTGACCGCCCCGCACTCAATTTCTCCTTCTCGACAAGGAAGGTATAGAGGGTCAACTTACCCGGCTTTTAAGCGACTACCCCACCTCAATAATTAACGCCCCGTCTCACCGAGTCCCCGACTCGATTAACGGCCCCACACTATACATGACTGTTACGAGGAATACAAACCCCAGAAAACTCACTGCTTGGTAAACGGAATTCCCGAGTCTTACGTTCTCGTGCCTAAACTTTTCGACCCGATGGACTCACGGGGCACGTGAGTATGTTCGGAAAGCTCTGTTTCGAGGGCCAACACCCCAGGGGCCGGAATAATCCGTGAGGAAAAAAAAAGAAAAGAATAGAAAAACGAAAGCGGGAAAAACGAGGCGTGCAAACCGAGGACTTCCCAGGAGGTCACCCATCCTAGTACTACTCTCGCCCAAGCCCGCTTAACTTCGGAGTTCTGATGGGATCCGGTGCATTAGTGCTGGTATGATCGCACCCGTCATGTTACGCATTGCAAATTTACTTGAAGCGACTCAATTTCTCTTCCCGAAGGAAGTCTAGAGTGTTCAACTTCCGGCTTTTAAGCGACTCAATTAACGCAATTTCCCGAGCCCGACTCGATTAACGGAATACTACTTATGTACGACGGAATACAAAAATGAAAAATGCTTGGTAAACGGAATTCCCGCGTCTCTACGTTCTCGTGCCTAACTTTCGATCCCGATGGACTCACGGGGCCCGTGAGAACTGTTCGGAAAGCTCGTTTCGAGGCCAACACCCCAGGGCCGGAATAATCCGTGAGGATAAAAAGAAAAGAATAGAAAAACGAAAACGAAAACGAGGGGTGCAACACGAGGACTTACCAGGAGGTCACCCATCCTAGTACTACTCTCGCCCAAGCACGCTTAACTTCGGAGTTATGATGGGATCCGGTGCATTAGTGCTGGTATGATCGCACCCGTCATGTTACGCATTGCAAATTTACTTGAAGCGACTCATTTTCTCTTCTCGAAGGAAGTCTAGAGTGTTCAACTTCCGGCTTTTAAGCGACTCAATTAACGCAATTTCCCGAGCCCGACTCGATTAACGGATTACTACTTATGTACGACGGAATACAAAAATGAAAATTGCTTGGTAAACGGAATTCCCGCGTCTCTACGTTCTCGTGCCTAAACTTCGATCCGATCGGGACTTCACGGGGACAGGAGTACTGTTCGGAAAAGGCTCGTTTTCGAGGGCCAACACCCCAGGGCCGGAAGAATCCGTGAGGATAAAGAACAAGAATAGAAAAACGAAACCCCCCCGAAAACGAGGGGGGGGCTGCAACACGAGGACCTTCCCAGGAGGTCACCCAAATTCTAGTACTACGTCTCGCCAAAAAGCACGGCTTAAATTCGGAGTTTGATGGGATCGGTGCAGTAGTGCGGTATGATCGCACCCGTCATGTTACGCATTGCAAATTTACTTGAAGCCACTCAATTTCTCTTCTCGAAGGAAGTCTAGAGTGTTCACTTCAGGTTTTAACGCGAGCTCAATTAACGAAATTTCCCGATCCCGACGCGATTAACGGAATACTACTTATGTACGACGGAATACAAAAATGAAAATTGCTTGGTAAACGGAATTCCCGGGTCTCTACGTTCTCGTGCCTAACTTTCGATCCCGATGGACTCACGGGGCCCGTGAGTACTGTTCGGAAAGCTCGTTTCGAGGACAACACCCCAGGGCCGGAATAATCCGTGAGGATAAAAAGAAAAGAATAGAAAAACGAAAACGAAAACGAGTGGTGCAACACGAGGACTTCCCAGGAGGTCACCCATCCTAGTACTACTCTCGCCCAAGCACGCTTAACTTCGGATTTCTGATGGGATCCGGTGCATTAGTGCTGGTATGATCGCACCCGTCATGTTACGCATTGCAAATTTACTTGAAGCCACTCAATTTCTCTTCTCGAAGGAAAGTCTAGAGTGTTCAACTTCCGGCTTGTAAGCGACTCAATTAACGCAATTTCCCGAGCCCGACTCGATTAACGGAATACTACTTATGTACGACGGAATACAAAAATGAAAATTGCTTGGTAAAAGGAATTCCCGCGTCTCTACGTTCTCGTGCCTAACTTTCGATCCCGATGGACTCACGGGGCCCGTGAGTACTGTTCGGAAAGCTCGTTTCGAGGCCAACACCCCAGGGCCGAAATAATCCGTGAGGATAAAAAGAAAAGAATAGAAAAACGAAAACGAAAACGAGGGGTGCAACACGAGGACTTCCCAGGAGGTCACCCATCCTAGTACTACTCTCGCCCAAGCCCGCTTAACTTCGGAGTTCTGATGGGATCCGGTGCATTAGTGCTGGTATGATCGCACCGTCATGTTACGCATTGCAAATTTACTTGAAGCGACTCAATTTCTCTTCTCGAAGGAAGTCTAGAGTGTTCAACTTCCAACTTTTAAGCGCCTCAATTAACGCAATTTTCCGAGCCCGACTCGATTAACGGAATTAAAAAACTTTTTTTTTTTTTTTTTTTTCAAACCTTATGTACGACGGAGAATACAAAACAAAAATTGTTGGGTAAAACGGATTCCGCGTCTCTCGTTTATCGTGCCCTAAACTTTCGATCCCGATGGCACTCACGGGGCACCGTGAGTACTTTCGGGAAAGATCGTTTCGAGGGCCAACACCCCAGGGCGGAATATCCGTGAGGATAAAAAGAAAAGAATAGAAAACGAAGCGGAAACGAGGGGGGCAAACACGAGGCTTCCCAGGAGGTCACCATTCCTAGTACTACTCTCGCCAAGCACGATTAACTGCGGGAGTTCGATGGGTCCGGGCATTAGTGCTGGTTATGATCGCACCCGTCATGTTACGCATGGCGAATTTACTTGAAGCGACTCAATTTCTCTTCTCGAAGGAAGTCTAGAGTGTTCAACTTCCGGCTTTTAAGCGACTCAATTAACGCAATTTCCCGAGCCCGACTCAATTAACGGAATACTACTTATGTACGACGGAATACAAAAATGAAAATTGCTTGGTAAACGGAATTCCCGCGTCTCTACGTTCTCGTGCCTAACTTTCGATCACGATGGACTCACGGGGCCCGTGAGTACTGTTCGGAAAGCTCGTTTCGAGGCCAACACCCCAGGGCCGGAATAAACCGTGAGGATAAAAAGAAAAGAATAGAAAAACGAAAACGAAAACGAGGGGTGCAACACGAGGACTTCCCAGTAGGTCACCCATCCTAGTACTACTCTCGCCCAAGCACGCTTAACTTCGGAGTTCTGATGGGATCCGGTGCATTAGTGCGGGTATGATCGCACCCGTCATGTTAGCATTGCAAATTTACTTGAACGAATCAATGTCTCTTCTCGAAGGACCAGTATAGATTGTTCAACTTCCGGCTTTTAAGCGACTAAATTCAACGCCAATTTCCCGAGCCCGACTCCGATTTAACGGAATACTACTTATGTACGACGGAATACAAAAATGAAAAATTGCTTGGTAAACGGAATTCCCGCGGTTCTCTACGTTCTCGTGCCTAACTTTCGATCCCGATGGACTCACGGGGCACGTGAGTACTGTTCGGAAAGCTCGTTTCGAGGCCAACACCCCAGGGCCGGAATAATCCGTGAGGATAAAAAGAAAAGAATAGAAAAACAAAAACGAAAACGAGGGGTGCAACACGAGGACTTCCCAGGAGGTCACCCATCCTAGTACTACTCTCGCGCAAGCACGCTTAACTTCGGAGTTCTGATGGGATCCGGTGCATTAGTGCTGGTATGATCGCACCCGTCATGTTACGCATTGCCAATTTACTTGAAGCGACTAATTTTCTCTTCTCGAAGGAAGTCTAGAGTGTTCAACTTCCGGCTTTTAAGCGACTCAATTAACGCAATTTCCCGAGCCCGACTCGATTAACGGAATCCTACTTATGTACGACGGAATACAAAAATGAAAATTGCTTGGTAAACGGAATTCACGCGTCTCTACGTTCTCGTGCCTAACTTTCGATCCCGATGGACTCACGGGGCCCGTGAGTACTGTTCGGAAAGCTCGTTTCGAGGCCCACACCCCAGGGCCGGAATAATCCGTGAGGATAAAAAGAAAATAATAGAAAAACGAAAACGAAAACGAGGGGTGCAACACGAGGACTTCCCAGGAGGTCACCCATCCTAGTACTACTCCCGCCCAAGCACGCTTAACTTCGGAGTTCTGATGGGATCCGGTGCATTAGTGCTGGTATGATCGCACCCGTCATGTCACGCATTGCAAATTTAATTGAAGCGACTCAATTTCTCTTCTCGAAGGAAGTCTAGAGTGTTCAACTTCCGGCTTTTAAGCGACTCAATTAACGCAATTTCCCGAGCCCGACTCGATTACCGGAATACTACTTATGTACGACGGAATACA
>JAGKPW010000618.1:0-10727 GCA_019926035.1 Melaleuca alternifolia | reverse complement strand
GAGGTCACCCATCCTAGTACTACTCTCGCCCAAGCAAGCTTAACTTCGGAGTTCTGATGGGATCCGGTGCATTAGTGCTGGTATGATCGCACCCGTCATGTCACGCATTGCAAATTTACTTGAAGCGACTCAATTTCTCTTCTCGAAGGAAGTCTGGAGTGTTCAACTTCCGGCTTTTAAGCGACTCAATTAACGCAATTTCCCGAGGCCGACTCGATTAACGGAATACTACTTATGTACGACGGAATACAAAAATGAAAATTGCCTGGTAAACGGAATTCCCGCGTCTCTACGTTCTCGTGCCTAACTTTCGATCCCGATGGACTCACGGGGCCCGTGAGTACTGGTCGGAAAGCTCGTTTCGAGGCCAACACCCCAGGGCCGGAATAATCCGTGAGGATAAAAAGAAACGAATAGAAAAACGAAAACGAAAACGAGGGGTGCAACACGAGGACTTCCCGGGAGGTCACCCATCCTAGTACTACTCTCGCCCAAGCACGCTTAACTTCGGAGTTCTGATGGGATCCGGGGCATTAGTGCTGGTATGATCGCACCCGTCATGTTACGCATTGCGAATTTACTTGAAGCGACTCAATTTCTCTTCTCGAAGGAAGTCTAGAGTGTTCAACTTCCGGCTTTTAAGCGACTCAATTAACGCAATTTACCGAGCCCGACTCGATTAACGGAATACTACTTATGTACGACGGAATACAAAAATGAAAATTGCTTGGTAAACCGAATTCCCGCGTCTCTACGTTCTCGTGCCTAACTTTCGATCCCGATGGACTCACGGAGCCCGTGAGTACTGTTCGGAAAGCTCGTTTCGAGGCCAACACCCCAGGGCCGGAATAATCCGTGAGGATAAAAAGAAAAGAATAGAAAAACGAAAACGAAAACGAGGGGTGCAACACGAGGACTTCCCAGGAGGTAACCCATCCTAGTACTACTCTCGCCCAAGCACGCTTAACTTCGGAGTTCTGATGGGATCCGGTGCATTAGTGCTGGTATGATCGCACCCGTCCTGTTACGCATTGCAAATTTACTTGAAGCGACTCAATTTCTCTTCTCGAAGGAAGTCTAGAGTGTTCAACTTCCGGCTTTTAAGCGACTCAATTAACGCAATTCCCCGAGCCCGACTCGATTAACGGAATACTACTTATGTACGACGGAATACAAAAATGAAAATTGCTTGGTGAACGGAATTCCCGCGTCTCTACGTTCTCGTGCCTAACTTTCGATCCCGATGGACTCACGGGGCCCGTGAGTACTGTTCGGAAAGCTCGTTTCCAGGCCAACACCCCAGGGCCGGAATAATCCGTGAGGATAAAAAGAAAAGAATAGAAAAACGAAAACGAAACGAAAACGAGGGGTGCAACACGAGGACTTCCCAGGAGGTCACCCATCCTAGTACTACTCTCGCCCAAGCAAGCTTAACTTCGGAGTTCTGATGGGATCCGGTGCATTAGTGCTGGTATGATCGCACCCGTCATGTCACGGGCATGCGACTTTACTGAAGCGATATCACAACTTTCTCTTCTCGAAAGAAGACTAGAGTGTTCAACTCCGGCTTTTAAGCGACTCAATTAACACAATTTCCTGAGCCCGACTCGATTGATGGAATACTACTTATGTACGACGAAATACAAAAATGAAAATTGCTTGGTAAACGGAATTCCCGCATTTCTATGTTCTCGTGCCTAACTTGCGATCCCGATGGACTCACGGGGCCCGTGAGTACTGTTCGGAAAGCTCGTTTCGAGGCCAACACCCCAGGGCCGGAATAATCCGTGAGGATAGAAAGAAAAGAATAGAAAAACGAAAACGAAAACGAGGGGTGCAACACGAGGACTTCCCAGGAGGTCACCCATCCTAGTACTACTCTCGCCAAAGCACGCTTAACTTCGGAGTTCTGATGGGATCCGGTGCATTAGTGCTGGTATGATCGCACCCGTCATGTTACGCATTGCGAATTTACTTGGAGCGACTCAATTTCTCTTCTCGAAGGAAGTCTAGAGTGTTCAACTTCCGGCTTTTAAGCGACTCAATTAACGCAATTTCCCGAGCCCGACTCGATTAACGGAATACTACTTATGTACGACGGAATACAAAAAAGAAAATTGCTTGGTAAACGGAATTCCCGCGTCTCTACGTTCTCGTGCCTAACTTTCGATCCCGATGGACTCACGGGGCCCGTGAGTACTGTTCAGAAAGCTCGTTTCGAGGCCAACACCCCAGGGCCGGAATAATCCGTGAGGATAAAAAGAAAAGAATAGAAAAACGAAAACGAAAACGAGGGGTTCAACACGAGGACTTCCCAGGAGGTCACCCATCCTAGTACTACTCTCGCCCAAGCACGCTTAACTTCGGAGTTCTGATGGGATCCGGTTCATTAGTGCTGGTATGATCGCACCCGTCATGTTACGCATTGCGAATTTACTTGAAGCGACTCAATTTCTCTTCTCGAAGGAAGTCTAGAGTGTTCAACTTCGGGCTTTTAAGCGACTCAATTAACGCAATTTCCCGAGCCCGACTCGATTAACGGAATACTACTCATGTACGACGGAATACAAAAATGAAAATTGCTTGGTAAACGGAATTCCCGCGTCTCTACGTTCTCGTGCCTAACTTTCGATCCCGATGGACTCACGTGGCCCGTGAGTACTGTTCGGAAAGCTCGTTTCGAGGCCAACACCCCGGGCCGGACGGCATAATACGTGAGGATAAAAAGAAAGAAAAGAATATTAGAAAAAACGAAAGCGGGGAAAAACGCGGGTGCAAACACGAGACTTCCACAGGAGGTCACCCATCCTAGTACTACTCTGCCCAAGCACGCTTAACTTCGGAGTTCTGATGGGATCCGGGCATAGTGCGTTTGATCGCACCCGTCATATTACGCATTGCGAATTTACTTGAAGCGACTCAATTTCTCTTCTCGAAGGAAGTCTAGAGTGTTCAACTTCCGGCTTTTAAGCGACTCAATTAACGCAATTTCCCGATCCCGACTCGATTAACGGAATACTACTCATGTACGACGGAATACAAAAATGAAAATTGCTTGGTAAACGGCATTCCCGCGTCTCTACGTTCTCGTGCCTAACTTTCGATCCCGATGGACTCACGGGGGCCGTGAGTACTGTTCGGAAAGCTCGTTTCGAGGCCAACACCCCAGGGCCGGAATAATCCGTGAGGATAAAAAGAAAAGAATAGAAAAACGAAAACGAAAACGAGGGCTGCAACACGAGGACTTCCCAGGAGGTCACCCATCCTAGTACTACTCTCGCCCAAGCACGCTTAACTTCGGAGTTCTTATGGGATCCGGTGCATAGTGATGGTAGATCGCACCCTCTGTACGGCATTGCAAATTACTTGAAGCGACTCAATTTCTCTTCTCGAAGGAAGTCTAGAGTGTTCAACTTCCGGTTTTTAAGCGACTCAATTAACGCAATTTCCCGAGCCCGACTCGATTAACGGAATACTACTTATGTACGACGGAATACAAAAATGAAAATTGCTTGGTAAACGGAATTCCCGCGTCTCTACGTTCTCGTGCCTAACTTTCGATCCCGAAGGACTCACGGGGCCCGTGAGTACTGTTCGGAAAGCTCGTTTCGAGGCCAACACCCCATGGCCGGAATAATCCGTGAGGATAAAAAGAAAAGAATAGAAAAACGAAAACGAAAACGAGGGGTGCAACACGAGGACGTCCCAGGAGGTCACCCATCCTAGTACTACTCTCGCCCAAGCACGCTTAACTTCGGAGTTCTGATGGGATCCGGTGCATTAGTGCTGGTATGATCGCACACGTCATGTTACGCATTGCAAATTTATTGAAAGCCGACTAAATTTTCTTCTCGAAGGACGTCTAGAGTGTTCACTCACGGCTTTTAAGCGACTCAATTAACGCAATTTCCCGAGCCCGACTCGATTAACGGAATATTACTTATGTACGACGGAATACAAAAATGAAAATTGCTTGGTAAACGGAATTCCAGCGTCTCTACGTTCTCGTGCCTAACTTTCGATCCCGATGGACTCACGGGGCCCGTGAGTACTGTTCGGAAAGCTCGTTTCGAGGCCAACACCCCAGGGCCGGAATAATCTGTGAGGATAAAAAGAAAAGAATAGAAAAACGAAAACGAAAACGAAAACGAGGGGTGCAACACGAGGACTTCCCAGGAGGTCACCCATCCTAGTACTACTCTCGACCAAGCACGCTTAACTTCGGAGTTCTGATGGGATCCGGTGCATTAGTGCTGGTATGATCGCACCCGTCATGTTACGCATTGCAAATTTACCTGAAGCGACTCAATTTCTCTTCTCGAAGGAAGTCTAGAGTGTTCAACTTCCGGCTTTTAAGCGACTCAATTAACGCAATTTCCCGAGCCCGACTCGATTAACGGAATACTCCTTATGTACGACGGAATACAAAAATGAAAATTGCTTGGTAAACGGAATTCCCGCGTCTATACGTTCTCGTGCCTAACTTTCGATCCCGATGGACTCACGGGGCCCGTGAGTACTGTTCGGAAAGCTCGTTTCGAGGCCAACACCCCAGGGCCGGAATAATCCGTGAGGATTAAAAGAAAAGAATAGAAAAACGAAAACGAGGGGGCAACCCCCCCCCCCAACAAGGACTTCCCAGGAGGTCAACCCATCTAGTTATACTCTCGCCCAAGACACGTAACTTCGGGAGTTGGATGGGATCCGGTTGCATTAGGGCTGGTCTTATCGCACGTCATGTTACGATTGCACAATTACGTGAGCGACTCAATTTCTCTTCTCGAAGGAAGTCTAGAGTGTTCAACTTCCGGCTTTTAAGCGACTCAATTAACGCAATTTCCCGAGCCCAACTCGATTAACGGAATACTACTTATGTACGACGGAATACAAAAATGAAAATTGCTTGGTAAACGGAATTCCCGCGTCTCTACGTTCTCGTGCCTAACTTTCGATCCCGATGGACTCACGGGGCCCGGGAGTACTGTTCGGAAAGCTCGTTTCGAGGCCAACACCCCAGGGCCGGAATAATCCGTGAGGATAAAAAGAAAAGAATAGAAAAACGAAAACGAAAACGAGGGGTGCAACACGGGGACTTCCCAGGAGGTCACCCATCCTAGTACTACTCTCGCCCAAGCACGCTTAACTTCGGAGTTCTGATGGGATCAGGTGCATTAGTGCTGGTATGATCGCACCCGTCATGTCACGCATTGCAAATTTACTTGAAGCGACTACAATTCTCTTCGCGAAGGAATCTAGAGTGTTAACTTCCGCTTTTAGCGACCTCAGGAACGCAATTTCCCGAGCCCGGACTCGATTTAACGGAAAAATACTACTTTGTACGACGGAAGAATACCAAAAGGAAAATGCTGGTAAACGGAATTTCCCGCGTCTCTACGTTCTCGTGCCTAACTTTCGATCCCGATGGACTCACGGGGCCCGTAAGTACTGTTCGGAAAGCTCGTTTCGAGGCCAACACCCCAGGGCCGGAATAATCCGTGAGGATAAAAAGAAAAGAATAGAAAAACGAAAACGAAAACGAGGGGTGCAACACGAGGACTTCACAGGAGGTCACCCATCCTAGTACTACTCTCGCCCAAGCACGCTTAACTTCGGAGTTCTGATGGGATCCGGTGCATTAGTGATGGTATGATCGCACCCGTCATGTTACGCATTGCGAATTTACTTGAAGCGACTCAATTTCTCTTCTCGAAGGAAGTCTAGGAGTGTTCAACTCGGCTTTTAGCGACTCAATTAACGCAATTTCACGAGCCCGACGCGATTAACGAATTTAATAGTATGTACGGACGGAATACAAAAATGAATAATTGCTTGGTAAACGGAATTCCCGCCGTCTCTCGTTTCTCGTGCCAACTCGGATCCCGATGGACCCACGGGCCGTGCGTTACTGTTCGGAAGCGCGTGTCGCGGCAACACCCCAGGGCCGGAATAATCCGTGAGGAATAAAAGAAAAGAATAGAAAAAACGAAAACGAGGGGTGCACACGAGGACTTCCCAGAGAGGTCAAATACCTAGTCTACTCTCGCCCAAGCACACGCTGAAACTTCGGAGTTCTGATGGGATCCGGTGCATTAGTTCTGGTATGATCGCACCCGTCATGTTACGCATTGCAAATTTACTTGAAGCGACTCAATTTCTCTTCTCGAAGGAAGTCTAGAGTGTTCAACTTCCGGCTTTTAAGCGACTCAATTAAAGCAATTTCCCGAGCCCGACTCGATTAACGGAATACTACTTATGTACGACGGAATACAAAAATGAAAATTGCTTGGTAAACGGAATTCCCGCGTCTCTACGTTATCGTGCCTAACTTACGATCCCGATGGACTCACGGGGCCCGTGAGTACTGTTCGGAAAGCTCGTTTCGAGGCCAACACCCAAGGGCCGGAATAATCCGTGAGGATAAAAAGAAAAGAATAGAAAAACGAAAACGAAAACGAGGGGTGCAACACGAGGACTTCACAGGAGGTCACCCATCCTAGTACTACTCTCGCCCAAGCACGCTTAACTTCGGAGTTCTGATGGGATCCGGTGCATTAGTGCTGGTTTGATCGCACCCGTCATGTTACGCATTGCGAATTTACTTGAAGCGACTCAATTTCTCTTCTCGAAGGAAGTCTAGAGTGTTCAACTTCGGGCTTTTAAGCGACTCAATTAACGCAATTTCCCGAGCCCGACTCGATTAACGGAATACTACTTATGTACGACGGAATACAAAAATGAAAATTGCTTGTTAAACGGAATTCCCGCGTCTCTACGTTCTCGTGCCTAACTTTCGATCCCGATGGACTCACGGGGCCCGTGAGTACTGTTCGGAAAGCTCGTTTCGAGGCCAACACCCCCGGGCCGGAATAATCCGTGAGGATAAAAAGAAAAGAATAGAAAAACGAAAACGAAAACGAGGGGTGCAACACGAGTACTTCCCAGGAGGTCACCCATCCTAGTACTACTCTCGCCCAAGCACGCTTAACTTCGGAGTTCTGATGGTTGATTACCGGGGATGACGGTGGGGGATGGGGGATGGGAGTGGGACTGTGATCCCGGGGTTTATGTTGCGGTTCTTTAATGCTTTATCTGCGGGCATTAGTGCTGGTATGATCGCACCCGTTATGTTATGCATCGCAAATTTACTTGAAGCGACTCAATTTCTCTTCTCGAAGGAAGTCTAGAGTGTTCAACTTCCGGCTTTTAAGCGACTCAATTAACGCAATTTCCCGAGCCCGACTCGAATAACGGAATACTACTTATGTACGACGGAATACAAAAATGAAAATTGCTTGGTAAACGGAATTCCCGCGTCTCTACGTTTTCGTGCCTAACTTTCGATCCCGATGGACTCACGGGGCCCGTGAGTACTGTTCGGAAAGCGCGTTTCGAGGCCAACACCCCAGGGCCGGAATAATCCGTGAGGATAAAAAGAAAAGAATAGAAAAACGAAAACGAAAACGAGGGGTGCAACACGAGGACTTCCCAGGAGGTAACCCATCCTAGTACTACTCTCGCCCAAGCACGCTTAACTTCGGAGTTCTGATGGGATACGGTGCATTAGTGCTGGTATGATCGCACCCGTCATGTTACGCATTGCGAATTTACTTGAAGCGACTCAATTTCTCTTCTCGAAGGAAGTCTAGAGTGTCCAACTTCCGGCTTTTAAGCGACTCAATTAACGCAATTTCCCGAGCCAGACTCGATTAACGGAATACTACTTATGTACGACGGAATACAAAAATGAAAATTGCTTGGTAAACGGAATTCCCGCGTCTCTACGTTCTCGTGCCTAACCTTCGATCCCGATGGACTCACGGGGCCCGTGAGTACTGTTCGGAAAGCTCGTTTCGAGGCCAACACCCCAGGCCGGAATAATCCGTGAGGATAAAAAGAAAAGAAAAGAAAAGAAAAGAAAAACGAAAACGAGGGGTGCAACACGAGGACTTCCCAGGAGGTCACCCATCCTAGTACTACTCTCGCTCAAGCACGCTTAACTTCGGAGTTCTGATGGGATCCGGTGCATTAGTGCTGGTATGATCGCACCACGTCATGTTACGCATTGCAATTTACTTGAAGCGACTCCAATTCTTTCGAGAAGGAAGTCTAGAGGTTCAACTTCCGGCTTTTAAGCGACTCACTTAACGCAATTTCCCGAGCCCGACTCGATTAACGGAATACTACTTATGTACGACGGAATACAAAAATGAAAATTGCTTGGTAAACGGAATTCGCGCGTCTCTACGTTCTCGTGCCTAACTTTCGATCCCGATGGACTCACGGGGCCCGTGAGTACTGTTCGGAAAGCTCGTTTCGAAGCCAACACCCCAGGGCCGGAATAATCCGTGAGGATAAAAAGAAAAGAATAGAAAAATGAAACCGAAAACGAAAACGAGGGGTGCAACACGAGGACTTCCCAGGAGGTCACCCATCCTAGTACTACTCTCGCACAAGCACGCTTAACTTCGGAGTTCTGATGGGATCCGGTGCATTAGTGCTGGTATGATCGCACCCGTCATGTTACGCATTGCGAATTTACTTGAAGCGACTCAATTTCTCTTCGCGAAGGAAGTCTAGAGTGTTCAACTTCCGGCTTTTAAGCGACTCAATTAACGCAATTTCCGGAGCCCGACTCGATTAACGGAATACTACTTATGTACGACGGAATACAAAAATGAAAATTGCCTGGTAAACGGAATTCCCGCGTCTCTACGTTCTCGTGCCTAACTTTCGACCCGATGGACTCACGGGGCCCGTGAGTACTGTTCGGAAAGCTCGTTTCGAGGCCAACACCCCAGGGCCGGGATAATCCGTGAGGATAAAAAGAAAAGAATAGAAAAACGAAAACGAAAACGAGGGGTGGAACACGAGGACTTCCCAGGAGGTCACCCATCCTAGTACTACTCTCGCCCAAGCACGCTTAACTTCGGAGTTCTGATGGGATCCGGTGCATTAGTGTTGGTATGATCGCACCCGTCATGTTACGCATTGCGAATTTACTTGAAGCGACTCAATTTCTCTTCTCGAAGGAAGTCTAGAGTGTTCAACTTCCGGCTTTTAAGCGACTCAATTAAGGCAATTTCCCGAGCCCGACTCGATTAACGGAATACTACTTATGTACGACGGAATACAAAAATGAAAATTGCTTGGTAAACGGAATTCCCGCGTCTCTACGTTCGCGTGCCTAACTTTCGATCCCGATGGACTCACGGGGCCCGTGAGTACTGTTCGGAAAGCTCGTTTCGAGGCCAACACCCCAGGGCCGGAATAAACCGTGAGGATAAAAAGAAAAGAATAGAAAAACGAAAACGAAAACGAGGGGTGCAACACGAGGACTTCCCAGGAGGTCACCCATCATAGTACTACTCTCGCCCAAGCACGCTTAACTTCGGAGTTCTGATGGGATCCGGTGCATTAGTGCTTGTATGATCGGACCCGTCATGTTACGCATTGCGAATTTACTTGAAGCGACTCAATTTCTCTTCTCGAAGAAAGTCTAGAGTGTTCAACTTCCGGCTTTTAAGCGACTCAATTAACGCAATTTCCCGAGCCCGACTCGATTAATGGAATACTACTTATGTACGACGGAATACAAAAATGAAAATTGCTTGGTAAACGGAAATCCCGCGTCTCTACGTTCTCGTGCCTAACTTTCGATCCCGATGGACTCACGGGACCCGTGAGTACTGTTCGGAAAGCTCGTTTCGAGGCCAACACCCCAGGGGCGGAATAATCCGTGAGGATAAAAAGAAAAGAATAGAAAAACGAAAACGAAAACGAGGGGTGCAACACGAGGACTTCCCAGAAAGTCACCCATCCTAGTACTACTCTCGCCCAAGCACGCTTAACTTCGGAGTTATGATGGGATCCGGTGCATTAGTGCTGGTATGATCGCACCCGTCATGTCACGCATTGCAAATTTAATTGAAGCGACTCAATTTCTCTTCTCGAAGGAAGTCTAGAGTGCTCAACTTCCGGCTTTTAAGCGACTCAATTAACGCAATTTCCCGAGCCCGACTCGATTAACGGAATACTACTTATGTACGACGGAATACCAAAATGAAAATTGCTTGGTAAACGGAATTCCCGCGTCTCTACGTTCTCTTGCCTAACTTTCGATCCCGATGGACTCACGGGGCCCGTGAGTACTGTTCGGAAAGCTCGTTTCGAGGCCAACACCCCAGGGCCGGAATAATCCGTGAGGATAAAAAGGAAAGAATAGAAAAACGAAAACGAAAACGAGGTGGTGCAAACACGAGGACTTCCCAGGAGGTCACCCATCCTAGTACTACTCTCGCCCAGGCACGCTTAACTTCGGAGTTCTGATGGGATCCGGTGCATTAGTGCTGGTATGATCGCACCGTCATGTTACGCATTGCAAATTTACTTGAAGCGACTCAATTTCTCTTCTCGAAGGAAGTCTAGAGTGTTCAACTTCCGGCTTTTAAGCGACTCAATTAACGCATTTTCCCGAGCCCGACTCGATTAACGGAATACTACTTATGTACGACGGAATAAAAAAATGAAAATTGCTTGGTAAACGGAATTCCCGCGTCTCTACGTTCTCGTGCCTAACTTTCGATCCCGATGGACTCCCGGGGCCCGTGAGTACTGTTCGGAAAGCTCGTTTCGAGGCCAACACCCCAGGGCCTGAATAATCCGTGAGGATAAAAAGAAAAGAATAGAAAAACGAAAACGAAAACGAGGGGTTCAACACGAGGACTTCC
>JAGKPW010000617.1:0-14511 GCA_019926035.1 Melaleuca alternifolia | reverse complement strand
AATTCCGTTTCCCAAGCAATTTTCATTTTTGTATTCCGTCGTACATAAGTAGTATTCCGTTAATCGAGTCGGGCTCGGGAAATTGCGTTAATTGAGTCGCTAAAAAGCCGGAAGTTGAACACTCTAGACTTCCTTCGAGAAGAGAAATTGAGTCGCTTCAAGTAAATTTGCAATGCGTAACATGACGGTTGCGATCATACCAGCACTAATGCACCGGATCCCATCAGAACTACGAAGTTAAGCGTGCTTGGGCGAGAGTAGTACTAGGATGGGTGACCTCCTGGGAAGTCATCGTGTTGCACCCCTCGTTTTCGTTTTCGTTTTTCTATTCTTTTCTTTTTATCCTCACGGATTATTCCGGCCCTGGGGTGTGGGCCTCGAAACGAGCTTTCCGAACAGTACTCACGGGCCCCGTGAGTCCATCGGGATCGAAAGTTAGGCACGAGAACGTAGAGACGCGGGAATTCCGTTTACCAAGCAATTTTCTTTTTTGTATTCCGTCGTACATAAGTAGTATTCCGTTAATCGAGTCGGGCTCGGGAAATTGCGTTAATTGAGTCGCTTAAAAGCCGGAAGTTGAACACTCTAGATTTCCTTTGAGAAGAGAAATTGAGTCGCTTCAAGTAAATTTGCACAAAAATTTTTTTTTTTTTTTTGTTTTTTTTTTTTTTTTGGCGTGACATGACGGGTGACGATCATACCAGCAATAATGCACGGATCCCATCAGAACTCGAAGTTAACCGTGCTTGGGCGAGAGTAGTACTAGGATGGGTGACCTCCTGGGAAGTCCTCGTGTTGCACCCCTCGTTTTCGTTTTCGTTTTTCTATTCTTTTCTCTTTATCCTCACGGATTATTCCGGCCCTGGGGTGTTGGCCTCGAAACGAGCTTTCCGAACAGTACTCACGGGCACCGTGAGTCCATCGGGATCGAAAGTTAGGCACGAGAACGTAGAGACGCGGGAATTCCGTTTACCAAGCATTTTTCATTTTTGTATTCCGTCGTACATAAGTAGTATTCCGTTAATCGAGTCGGGCTCGGGAAATTGCGTTAATTGAGTCGCTTAAAAGCCGGAGGTGGAACACTCTAGACTTCCTTCGAGAAGAGAAATTGAGTCGCTTCAAGTAAATTCGCAATGCGTAACATGACGGTTGCGATCATACCAGCACTAATGCACCGGATCCCATCAGAACTCCGAAGTTAAGCGTGCTTGGGCGAGAGTAGTACTAGGATGGGTGACCTACTGGGAAGTCCTCGTGTTGCACCCCTCGTTTTCGTTTTCGTTTTTCTATTCTTTTCTTTTTATCCTCACGGATTATTCCGGCCCTGGGGGGTTGGCCTCGAAACGAGCTTTCCGAACAGTACTCACGGGCCCCGTGAGTCCATCGGATCGAAGTTAGGCACGAGAACGTAGAGACGCGGGAGACTTCCGTTTACCAAGCCATTTTCATTTTGTATTCCGTCGGACATAAGTAGTATTCGTTAATCGAGTCGGGCTCTGGGAAATTGCGGTAATTGAGCGCTTAAAAGCCTGAAGTTGAACAACTCTAGAACTTTTCCCCCCCCCCCCCCCCCCCCCTTTCGAGAAGAAGAGAAATTGAGTCGCTTCAAGTAAATTTGCAATGCGTAACATGACGGGTGCGATCATACCAGCACTAATGCACAGGATCCCATCAGAACTCCGAAGTTAAGCGTGCTTGGGCGAGAGTAGTACTAGGATGGGTGACCTCCTGGGAAGTCCTCGTGTTGCACCCCTCGTTTTCGTTTTCGTTTTTCTATTCTTTTCTTATTATCCTCACGGATTATTCCGGCCCTGGGGTGTTGGCCTCGAAACGAGCTTTCCGAACAGTACTCACGGGCCCCGTGAGTCCATCGGGATCGAAAGTTAGGCACGAAAACGTAGAGACGCGGGAATTCCGTTTACCAAGCAATTTTCATTTTTGTATTCCGTCGTACATAAGTAGTATTCCGATAATCGAGTCGGGCTCGGGGAATTGCGTTAATTGAGTCGCTTAAAAGCCGGAAGTTGAACACTCTAGACCTCCTTCGAGAAGAGAAATTGAGTCGCTTCAAGTAAATTCGCAATGCGTAACATGACGGGTGCGATCATACCCAGCACTAATGCACCGGATCCCATCAGAACTCGAAGTTAAGCGTGCTTGGGCGAGAGTAGTACTAGGATGGGTGACCTCCTGGGAAGTCCTCGTGTTGCACCCCTCGTTTTCGTTTTCGGTTTTCTATTCTTTTCTTTTTATCCTCACGGATTATTCCGGCCCTGGGGTGTTGGCCTCGAAACGAGCTTTCCCAACAGTACTCACGGGCCCCGTGAGTCCATCGGGATCGAAAGTTAGGCACGAGAACGTAGAGACGCGGGAATTCCGTTTACCAAGCACTTTTCATTTTTGTATTCCGTCGTACAATAGTAAGATTCCGTTAATCGATCGGGGCTCGGGAGGAAATTGCGTTAATTGGTCGCTTAAAACAGGAAAGTGAACACTCAGCCTCCTTCGAGAAAGAGAAGAAATTGGAGTCGCTTCAAGTAAATTGCAAATGCGTGAAAATGAAGGGTGCGATAATACAGCACTAATGCACGGATTATCCATCAGAACTAGGAAGTTAAGCGTGCTTGGGCGAGAGTTGAACTAGGATGGGTGACCTCCTGGGAAGTCCTCGTGTTGCACCCCTCGTTTTCGTTTTCGTTTTTCTATTCTTTTCTTTTTATCCTCACGGATTATTACGGCCCTGGGGTGTTGGCCTCGAAACGAGCTTTCCGAACAGTACTCACGGGCCCAGTGAGTCCATCGGGATCGAAAGTTAGGCACGAGAACGTAGAGACGCGGGAATTCCGTTTACCAAGCAATTTTCATTTTTGTATGCCGTCGTACATAAGTAGTATTCCGTTAATCGAGTCGGGCTCGGGAAATTGCGTTAATTGAGTCGCTTAAAAGCCGGAAGTTGAACACCCTAGACTTCCTTCGAGAAGAGAAATTGAGTCGCTTCAAGTAAATTTGCAATGCGTAACATGACGGGTGCGATCATACCAGCACTAATGCACCGGGTCCCATCAGAACTCCGAAGTTAAGCGTGCTTGGGCGAGAGTAGTACTAGGATGGGTGACCTCCTGGGAAGTCCTCGTGTTGCACCCCTCGTTTTCGTTTTTCGTTTTTCTTTTCTTTTTATCCTCACGGATTATTCCGGCCCTGGGGTGTTGGCCTCGAAACGAGCTTTCCGAACGGTACTCACGGGCCCCGTGAGTCCATCGGGATCGAAAGTTAGGCACGAGAACGTAGAGACGCGGAATTCCGTTTACCAAGCAATTTTCATTTTTGTATTCCGTCGTACATAAGTAGTATTCCGTTAATCGAGTCGGGCTCGAAAAATTGCGTTAATTGAGTCGCTTAAAAGCCGGAAGTTGAACACTCTAGACTTCCTTCGAGAAGAGAAATTGAGTCGCTCCAAGTAAATTCGCAATGCGTAACATGACGGGTGCGATCATACCAGCACTAATGCACCGGATCCCATCAGAACTCGGAAGTTAAGCGTGCTTGGGCGAGAGTAGTACTAGGATGGGTGACCTCCTGGGAAGTCCTCGTGTTGCAACCCTCGTTTTCGTTTTCGTTTTTCTATTCTTTTCTTTTTATCCTCACGGAATATTCCGGCCCTGGGGTGTTGGCCTCGAAACGAGCTTTCCGAACAGTACTCACGGGCCCCGTGAGGCCATCGGGATCGAAAGTTAGGCACGAGAACGTAGAGACGCGGGAATTCCGTTTACCAAGCAATTTTCATTTTTGTATTCCGTCGTACATAGGTAGTATTCCGTTAATCGAGTCGGGCTCGGGAAATTGCGTTAATTGAGTCGCTTAAAAGCCGAAAGTTGAACACTCTAGACTTCCGTCGAGAAGAGAAATTGAGTCGCTGCAAGTAAATTCGCAATGCGTAACATGACGGGTGCGATCATACCAGCACTAATGCAACGGATCCCATCAGAACTCCGAAGTTAAGCGTGCTTGGGCGAGAGTAGTACTAGGATGGGTGACCTCCTGGGAAGTCCTAGTGTTGCACCCCTCGTTTTCGTTTTCGTTTTTCTATTCTTTTCTTTTTATCCTCACGGATTATTCCGGCCCTGGGGTGTTGGCCTCGAAACGAGCTTTCCGAACAGTACTCACGGGCCCCGTGAGTCCATCGGGAACGAAAGTTAGGCACGAGAACGTAGAGACGCGGGAATTCCGTTTACCAAGCAATTTTCATTTTTGTATTCCGTCGTACATAAGTAGTATTCCGTTAATCGAGTCGGGCTCGGGAAAATGCGTTGATTGAGTCGCTTAAAAGCCGGAAGTGAACACTCTAGACTTCCTCGAGAAGGAAATTGAGGTCGCTTCAAGTAAATTGCAATGCGTGACATGAGTGGTGCGGGATCATACCAGCCACTAATGCACGGATCCCATCAGAACTCCGAAGTAAGCGTTGCGGGGCGAGAGTAGTACTAGGAGGGTGACCTCCTGGGAAGTCCTCGGTTTGCACCCCAGTTTTAGTTTTCGGTGTTCTATTCTTTTTTTTATCTCACGGATTTAGTCCGCCCTTGGGGGTGTTGGCCTCGAAAACACAAAAACAAAAAAAAAACAAAAAATGAGCTTTCCGAACAGTACTCACGGGCCCCGTGAGTCCATTGGGATCGAAAGTTAGGCACGAGAACGTAGAGACGCGGGAATTCCGTTTACCAAGCAATTTTAATTTTTTATTCCGTCGTACATAAGTAGTATTCCGTTAATCGAGTCGGGCTCGGGAAATTGCGTTAATTGAGTCGCTTAAAAGCCGGAAGTTGAACACTCTAGAATTCCTTCGAGAAGAGAAATTGAGTCGCTTCAAGTAAATTTGCAATGCGGTGACCATGAGGGTGCGATCAACCAGCACTAATGCACCGGATCCCATCAGAACTCCGAAGTTAGCGGCTTGGGCCCGAGGAGAGTAGTACTAGGATGGGTGACACTCCTGGGAAGTCCCGTGTGCACCCTCGTTTCGTTTTCGTTTCTATTCTTTTCTTTTTATCCTCACGGATTATTCCGGCCCTGGGGTGTTGCCTCGAAACGAGCTTTCGAACAGTACTCACGGGCCCCCGTGAGTCCATCGGGATCGAAAGTTAGGCACGAGAACGTAGAGACGCGGGAATTCGGTTTACCAAGCAATTTTCATTTTTGTATTCCGTCGTACATAAGTAGTATTCCGTTAATCGAGTCGGGCTCGGGAAATTGCGTTAATTGAGTCGCTTAAGAGCCGGAAGTTGAACACTCTAGACTTCCTTCGAGAAGAGAAATTGAGTCGCTTCAAGTAAATTTGCAATGCGCGACATGACGGGTGCGATCATACCAGCACTAATGCACCGGATACAACAGAACTCCGAAGTTAAGCGTGCTTGGAGGAGAGTAGTACTAGGATGGGTGACCTCCTGGGAAGTCCTCGTGTTGCACCCCTCGGTTTCGTTTTCGTTTTTCTATTCTTTTCTTTTTATCCTCACGGATTATTTCGGCCCTGGGGTGTTGGCCTCGAAACGAGCTTTCCGAACAGTACTCACGGGCCCCGTGAGTCCATCGGGATCGAAAGTTAGGCACGAGAACGTAGAGACGCGGGATTTCCGTTTACCAAGCAATTTTCATTTTTGTATTCCGTCGTACATAAGTAGTATTCAGTTAATCGAGTCGGGCTCGGGAAATTGCGTTGATTGAGTCGCTTAAAAGCCGGAAGTTGAACACTCTAGACTTCCTTCGAGAAGAAAAATTGAGTCGCTTCAAGTAAATTTGCAATGCCTGACATGACGGGTGCGATCATACCAGCACTAATGCACCGGATCCCATAAGAACTCCGAAGTTAAGCGTGCTTGGGCGAGAGTAGTACTAGGATGGGTGACCTCTTGGGAAGTCCTCGTGTTGCACCCCTCGTTTTCGCTTTCGTTTTTCTATTCTTTTCTTTTTATCCTCACGGATTATTCCGGCCCTGGGGTGTTGGCCTCGAAACGAGCTTTCCGAACAGTACCACGGGCCCCGTGAGTCCATCGGGATCGAAAGTTAGGCACGAGAACGTAGAGACGCGGGAATTCCGTTTACCAAGCAATTTTCATTTTTGTATTCCGTCGTACATAAGTAGTATTCCGTTAATCGAGTCGGGCTCGGGGAATTGCATTAATTGAGTCGCTTAAAAGCCGGAAGTTGAACACTCTAGACTTCCTTCGAGAAGAGAAATTGAGCCGCTTCAAGTAAATTTGCAATGCGTAACATGACGGGTGCGATCATACCAGCACTAATGCACCGGATCCCATCAGAACTCCGAAGTTAAGCGTGCTTGGGCGAGAGTAGTACTAGGATGGGTGACCTCCTGTGAAGTCCTCGTGTTGCACCCCTCGTTTTCGTTTTCGTTTTTCTATTCTTTTCTTTTTATCCTCACGGATTATTCCGGCCCTGGGGTGTTGGCCTCGAAACGAGCTTTCCGAACAGTACTCAAGGGCCCCGTGAGTCCATCGGGATCGAAAGTTAGGCACGAGAACGTAGAGACGCGGGAATTCCGTTTACCAAGCAATTGTCATTTTTTGTATTCCGTCGTACATAAGTAGTATTCCGTTTATCGAGTCGGGCTCGGGAAATTGCGTTAATTGAGTCGCTTAAAAGCCGGAAGTTGAACACTCTAGACTTCCTTCGAGAAGAGAAATTGAGTCGCTTCAAGTAAAATTGCAATGCGTGACATGACGGGTGCGATCATACCAGCACTAATGCACCGGATCCCATCAGAACTACGAAGTTAAGCGTGCTTGGGCGAGAGTAGTACTAGGATGGGTGACCTCCTGGGAAGTCCTCGTGTTGCACCCATCGTTTTCGTTTTCGTTTTTCTATTCTTTTCTTTTTATCCTCACGGATTATTCCGGCCCTGGGTGTTGGCCTCGAAACGAGCTTTCCGAACAGTACTCACGGGCCCCGTGAGTCCATCAGGATCGAAAGTTAGGCACGAGAACGTAGAGACGCGGGAATTCCGTTTACCAAGCAATTTTCATTTTTGTATTCCGTCGTACCTAAGTAGTATTCGTAACGAGGCAGGGCTCGGAAATGGCGTTAATGAGCGCTTAAAAGCCGGGAAGTTGAACACTCTAGACTTCCTGTCGAGAAGAGAACTTGCGCGATCAAGTAATTTTGCAATGCGTGACATGACGGGTGCGATCATACCAGCATAATGCACCGGATCCATCAGAACTCCGAAGTTAGCGTGCTGGGCTGAGAGTCGTACTTAGGATGGGTGACCTACCCTGGGAAGTCCTGTGTTGCCCCCTCTTTTGTTTTCGTTTTTCTATTCTTCGTTTTACCTCACGGATATATTCCGGCTGGAGGGTGTTGGCTCGAACGAAGCTTTCCGAACATACTCACGGGGCCCCGTGAGTCCTCGGGATCGAAAGTTAGGCACGAGAACGTAGAGACGCGGATGGGAATTCCGTTTACCAAGCCATTTTCATTTGTTATTCCGTGTACATAATCTATTCCGTAATCGAGTCGGGCATCGGGCAATTGCCGGAATTGAGTCGTTTAAAAGCCGAAAGTTGAACACGCTAGTCTTCATTCGAGAAGAGAAATTGAGTCGCTTAAAGTAAATTTGCAATGCGTGACATGACGGGTGCGATCATACCAGCACTAATGCACCGGATCCCATCAGAACTCCGAAATTAAGCGTGCTTGGGCGAGAGTAGTACTAGGATGGGTGACCTCCTGGGAAGTCTTCGTGTTGCACCCCTCGTTTTCGTTTTCGTTTTTCTATTCTTTTCTTTTTATCCTCACAGATTATTCCGGCCCTGGGGTGTTGGCCTCGAAACGAGCTTTCCGAACAGTACTCCCGGGCCCCGTGAGTCCATCGGGATCGAAAGTTAGGCACGAGAACGTAGAGACGCGGGAATTCCGTTTACCAAGCAATTTTCATTTGTGTATTCCGTCGTACATAAGTAGTATTCCGTTAATCGAGTCGGGCTCGGGAAATTGCGTTAATTGAGTCGCTTAAAAGCCGGAAGTTGAACACTCTAGACTTCCTTCGAGAAGAGAAATTGAGTAGCTTCAAGTAAATTGGCCAATGAGTGACATTGAAGGGTGCGATCATACAGCCTAAGCACCGAGATCCCATCAGACTACGCAGGTAAGCGTGATTGGGCGAGGAGTAGTTAATAGGATGGGTGACTCCTGGGAAGTCCTGTGTTGCACCCTCGTTTTCGTTTTCGTTTTTCATTCTATCTTTTTATCCCACGGATTATCCGGCCATGGGGACCCGTGTTGGCCTCGAAACGAGCTTGACCAAAGTACTCACGGGCCCCGTGAGTCCATCGGGATCGAAAGTGAGGCACGAGAACGTAGAGACGCGGGAATTCCGTTTACCAAGCAATTTTCATTTTTGTATTCCGTCGTACATAAGTAGTATTCCGTTAATTGAGTCGGGCTCGGGAAATTGCGTTAATTGAGTCGCTTAAAAGCCGGAAGTTGAACACTCTAGACTTCCTTTGAGAAGAGAAATTGAGTCGCTTCAAGTAAATTAGCAATGCGTAACATGACGGGTGCGATCATACCAGCACTAATGCACCGGATCCCATCAGAACTCCGAAGTTAAGCGTGCTTCGGCGAGAGTAGTACTAGGATGGGTGACCTCCTGGGAAGTCCTCGTGTCGCACCCCTCGTTTTCGTTTTCGTTTTTCTAATCTTTTCTTTTTATCCTCACGGATTATTCCGGCCCTGGGGTGTTGGCCTCGAAACGAGCTTTCCGAACAGTACTCACGGGCCCCGTGAGTCCATCGGGATCGAAAGTTAGGCACCAGAACGTAGAGACGCGGGAATTCCGTTTACCAAGCAATTTTCATTTTTGTATTCCGTCGTACATAAGTAGTATTCCGTTAATCGAGTCGGGCTCGGGAAATTGCGTTGATTGAGTCGCTTAAAAGCCGGAAGTTGAACACTCTAGACTTCCTTCGAGAAGAGAAATTGAGTCGCTTCAAGTCAATTTGCAATGCGTGACATGACGGGTGTGCGAGCATACCAGCACTAATGCACGGATCCATCAGGAACTCCGAGTTAGCGTGCGTTGGGCGAGAGTGTACTAGGATGGGTGACTCCTGAGGAAGTCCCGTGTTGAACCCGCGTTTTCGTTTCGTTTCTTATTCTTTCTTTGTATTCCTCACGGAAAAAATTAATTTTTTTTTCCGGGGGGGGGGGGCCCTGGGGTGTTGGCTCGAAACGAGCTTTCCGAAACAGTTTTTTTTTTTTTAAAACCCCCTAACGGGCCCCGTGAGGCCATCGGGATCGAAAGTTAGGCACGAGAACGTAGAGACGCGGGAATTCCGTTTACCAAGCAATTTTCATTTTTGTATTCCGTCGTACATAAGTAGTAATCCGTTCATCGAGTCGGGCTCGGGAAATTGCGTTAATTGAGTCGCTTAAAAGCCGGAAGTTGAACCCTCTAGACTTCCTTCGAGAAGAGAAATTGAGTCGCTTCAAGTAAATTCGCAATGCGTAACATGACGGTTGCGATCATACCAGCACTAATGCACCGGATCCCATCAGAACTCCGAAGTTAAGCGTGCTTGGGCGAGAGTCGTACTAGGATGGGTGACCTCCTGGGAAGTCCTCGTGTTGCACCCCTCGTTTTCGTTTTCGTTTCTCTATTCTTTTCTTTTTATCCTCACGGATTATTCCGGCCCTGGGGTGTTGGCCTCGAAACGAGCTTTCCGAAAAGTACTCACGGGCCCCGTGAGTCCATCGGGATCGAAAGTTAGGCACGAGAACGTAGAGACGCGGGAATTCCGTTTACCAAAGCAATTTCATTTTGTTATCAGCGTACATAAGTAGTATTCCTGTTAATCGAGTCGGGCTCGGGAAATTGCGTTATTGAGTAGTTAATAAGCCGGAAGTTGAAACACTCTAGACTTCCTTCGAGAAGAGAAATTGAGTCGCGTCAAGTAAATTTGCAATGCGTGACATGACGGGTGCGATCATACCAGCACTAATGCACCGGATCCCATCAGAACTCCGAAGTTAAGCGTGCTTGGGCGAGAGTAGTACTAGGATGGGTGACCTCCTGGGAAGTCCTCGGTTGCACCCCTCGTTTTCGTTTTCGTTTTTCTATTCTTTTCTTTTTATCCTCACGGATTATTCCGGCCCTGGGGTGATGGCCTCGAAACGAGCTTTCCGAACAGTACTCACGGGCCCCGTGAGTCCATCGGGATCGAAAGTTAGGCACGAAAACGTAGAGACGCGGGAATTCCGTTTACCAAGCAATTTTCATTTTTGTATTCCGTCGTACATAAGTAGTATTCCGTTAATCGAGTCGGGCTCGGGAAAATGCGTTAATTGAGTCGCTTAAAAGCCGGAAGTTGAACACTCTAGACTTCCTTCGAGAAGAGAAATTGAGTCGCTTCAAGTAAATTTGCAATGCGTAACATGACGGGTGCAATCATACCAGCACTAATGCACCGGATCCCATCAGAACTCCGAAGTTAAGCGTGCTTGGGCGAGAGTAGTACTAGGATGGGTGACCTCCTGGGAAGTCATCGTGTTGCACCCCTCGTTTTCGCTTTCGTTTTTCTATTCTTTTCTTTTTATCCTCACGGATTATTCCGGCCCTGGGGTGTTGGCCTCGAAACGAGCTTTCCGAACAGTACCACGGGCCCCGTGAGTCCATCGGGATCGAAAGTTAGGCACGAGAACGTAGAGACGCGGGAATTCCGTTTACCAAGCAATTTTCATTTTTGTATTCCGTCGTACAAAAGTAGTATTCCGTTAATCGAGTCGGGCTCGGGAAATTGCGTTAATTGAGTCGCTTAAAAGCCGGAAGTTGAACACTCTAGACTTCCTTCGAGAAGAGAAATTGAGTAGCGTCAAGTAAATTCGCAATGGTAACAGACGGGGCGATTAATACCAGCCACTTAATGCAACCGGATCCATCAGAAATCGAAGTTAAGGTGCTTGGGCGAGAGTCGTTACTAGATGGGTGACCTCTGGGAAGTCCTCGTGTTGCACCCCTCGTTTCGTTTTCGTTTTTCTATTCTTTTCTTTTTATCCTCACGGATTATTCAGGCCCTGGGGTGTTGGCCTCGAAACGAGCTTTCCGAACAGTACTCACGGGCCCTGTGAGTCCATCGGGATCGAAAGTTAGGCACGAGAACGTAGAGACGCGGGAATTCCGTTTACCAAGCAATTTTCATTTTTGTATTCCGTCGTACATAAGTAGTATTCCGTTAATAGAGTCGGGCTCGGGAAATTGCGTTAATTGAGTCGCTTAAAAGCCGGAAGTTGAACACTCTAGACTTCCTTCGAGAAGAGAAATTGATTCGCTTCAAGTAAATTTGCAATGCGTGACATGACGGGTGCGATCATACCAGCTTACTAATGCACCGGGATCCCATCAGAACTCCGAAGTTAAGCGGCTTGGGCGAGAGTTAGTACTAGGAGGGTGACCTCCTGGGAAGTCCTCGTGTTGCACCCCTCGTTTTCGTTTTCGTTTTTCTATTCTTTCCTTTTTATCCTCACGGATTATTCCGGCCCTGGGGTGTTGGCCTCGAAACGAGCTTTCCGAACAGTACTCACGGGCCCCGTGAGTCCATCTGGATCGAAAGTTAGGCACGAGAACGTAGAGACGCGGGAATTCCGTTTACCAAGCAACTCTCATTTTTGTATTTCCTCGTACATAAGTAGTATTCCGTCAATCGAGTCGGGCTCGGGAAATTGCGTTAATTGAGTCGCTTAAAAGCCGGAGTTGAACACTCTAGACTTCCTTCGAGAAGAGAAATTGAGTCGCTTCAAGTAAATTTGCAATGCGTAACATGACGGGTGCGATCATACCAGCACTAATGCACAGGATCCCATCAGAACTCCGAAGTTAAGCGTGCTTGGGCGAGAGTAGTACTAGGATGGGTGACCTCCTGGGAAGTCCTCGGGTTGCACCCCTCGTTTTCGTTTTCGTTTTTCTATTCTTTTCTTTTTATCCTCACGGATTATTCCGGCCCTGGGGTGTTGGCCTCGAAACGAGCTTTCCGAACAGTACTCACCGGCCCCGTGAGTCCATCGGGGATCGAAAGTTAGGCACGAGAACGTAGAGACGCGGGAATTCCGTTTACCAAGCAATTTTCATTTTTGTATTCCGTCGGACAAAGTAGTATTCCGTTAATCGAGTCGGGCTCGGAAATGCGTTAATGTGAGTGATAAAAGGGAAGTTGAACACTCTAGACTTCCTTCGAGAAGAGAAATGGTCGCTTCAAGAAATTCGCAAGGCGAACATGACGGGTGCTGTTCATACCAGCACTAATGCACCGGGAATACCATCAGAACTCCGAAGTAAGCGGTGCTTGGGCGAGGAGTAGTCTCAGGATGGGTGACCTCCTGGGCAAGTCCTCGTGTGCACCCTCGTTTCGTTTTTCGTTTTCGATTCTTTCTTTTTTATCCTCACGGATTATTCCGGGCCCCTTGGGGGTGTTTTGGGGGGCCTCGAAACGAGCTTTCCGAACAGTACTCACGGGCCCCGTGAGTCCATCGGGATCGAAAGTTAGGCACGAGAACGTAGAGACGCGGAAATTCCGTTTACCAAGCAATTTTCATTTTTGTATTCCGTCGTACATAAGTAGTATTCCGTTAATCGAGTCGGGCTCGGGAAATTGCGTTAATTGAGTCGCTTAAAAGCCAGAAGTTGAACACTCTAGACTTCCTTCGAGAAGAGAAATTGAGTCGCTTCAAGTGAATTTGCAATGCGTAACATGACGGGTGCGATCATACCAGCACTAATGCACCGGATCCCATCAGAACTCCGAAGTTAAGCGTGTGCTTGGGCGCGCGAGAGAGTTAGTACTAGGATGGGTGACTCCTGGGAAGTCCTCGGTCTGCACCCCTCGTTTTCGTTTTCGTTTTTCTATTCTTTCTTTTTATACCTCACGGATTATCGGCCCTGGGGGGGGTGGCCTCGAAACGAGCTTTCCGAACAGTACTCACGGGCCCCGTGAGTCCATCGGGGTCGAAAGTTAGGCACGAGAACGTAGAGACGCGGGAATTCCGTTTACCAAGCAATTTTAATTTTTGTATTCCGTCGTACATAAGTAGTATTCCGTTAATCGAGTCGGGCACGGGAAATTGCGTTAATTGAGTCGCTTAAAAGCCGGAAGTTGAACACTCTAGACTTCTTTCGAGAAGAGAAATTGAGTCGCTTCAAGTAAATTTGCAATGCATAACATGACGGGTGCGATCATACCAGCACTAATGCACCGGATCCCATTAGAACTCCGAAGTTGAGCGTGCTTGGGCTAGAGTAGTACTAGGATGGGTGACCTCCTGGGAAGTCCTCGTGTTGCACCCCTCGTTTTCGTTTTCGTTTTTCTATTCTTTTCTTTTTATCCTCACGGATTATTCCGGCCCTGGCGTGTTGGCCTCGAAACGAGCTTTCCGAACAGTACTCACGGGCCCCGTGAGTCCATCGGGATCGAAAGTTAGGCACGAGAACGTAGAGACGCGGGAATTCCGTTTACCAAACAATTTTCATTTTTGTATTCCGTCGTACATAAGTAGTATTCCGTTAATCGAGTCGGGCTCGGGAAATTGCGTTAATTGAGTCGCTTAAAAGCCGGAAGTTGAACACCTCTAGGACTTCCTTCGAGAAGAGAAATGAGTCGCCAAGTAAATTCGAACAATGCGTAACATGACGGGTGGATCATACCGCACTAATGCCCGGATCATCAGAAACTCCGAAGTTAAGCGTGCTTGGGCGAGAGTAGTACTAGGATGGGTGACCTCCTGGGAAGTCCCCGTGTTGCACCCCTCGTTTTCGTTTTCGTTTTTCTATTCTTTTCTTTTTATCCTCAGGGATTATTCCGGCCCTGGGGTGTTGGCCTCGAAACGAGCTTTCCGAACAGTAATCACGGGCCCCGTGAGTCCATCGGGATCGAAAGTTAGGCACGAGAACGTAGAGACGCGGGAATTCCGATTACCAAGCAATTTTCATTTTTGTATTCCGTCGTACATAAGTAGTATTCCGTTAATCGAGTCGGGCTCGGCAAATTGCGTTAATTGAGTCGCTTAAAAGCCGGAAGTTGAACACTCTAGACTTCCTTCGAGAAGAGAAATTGAGTCGCTTCAAGTAAATTTGCAAAGCGTAACATGACGGGTGCGATCATACCAGCACTAATGCACCGGATCCCATCAGAAATCCGAAGTTAAGCATGCTTGGGCGAGAGTAGTACTAGGATGGGTGACCTCCTGGGAAGTCCTCGTGTTGCAACCCTCGTTTTCGTTTTCGTTTTTCTATTCTTTTCTTTTTATCCTCACGGATTATTCCGGCCCGGGGGTGTTGGCCTCGAAACGAGCTTTCCGAACAGTACTCACGGGCCCCGTGAGTCCATCGGGATCGAATGTTAGGCACGAGAACGTAGAGACGCGGGAATTCCGTTTACCAAGCAATTTTCATTTTTGTATTCCGTCGTACATGAGTAGCATTCCGTTAATCGAGTCGGGCTCTGGAAATTGCGT
>JAGKPW010000614.1:0-16793 GCA_019926035.1 Melaleuca alternifolia | reverse complement strand
TTTGTATTTTGTCGTACATAAGTAGTATTCCGTCAATCGAGTCGGGCTCGGGAAATTGCGTTAATTGGGTCGCTTAAAAGCCGGAAGTTGAACACTCTAGACTTCCTTCGAGAAGAGAAATTGAGTCGCTTCAAGTAATTTTGCAATGCGTAACATGACGGGTGCGATCATACCAGCACTAATGCACCGGATCCCATCAGAACTCCGAAGTTAAGCGTGCTTGGCCGAGAGTAGTACTAGGATGGGTGACCTCCTGGGAAGTCCTCGTGTTGCCCCCCTCGTTTTCGTTTTCGTTTTTCTATTCTTTTCTTTTTATCCTCACGGATTATTCCGGCCCTGGGCTGTTGGCCTCGAAACGAGCTTTCCGAACAGTACTCACGGGCCCCCGTGAGGCCATGGGATCGTTTTTTTGGAAAGTTAAGGCAGAGAAACGTAGAGACGCGGGAATTCCGTTTACCAAGCAATTTTCATATTTGTATTCCGTCGTACATAAGTAGTATTCCGTTAATCGAGTCGGGCTCGGGAAATGGCGTTAATTGAGTCGCTTAAAAGCCGGAAGTTGAACACTCTAGACTTCCTTCGAGAAGAGAAATTGAGTCGCTTCAAGTAAATTTGCAATGCGAAACATGACGGGTGCGATCATACCAGCACTAATGCACCGGATCCCATCAGAAATCCGAAGTTAAGCATGCTTGGGCGAGAGTAGTACTAGGATGGGTGACCTCCTGGGAAGTCCTCGTGTTGCACCCCTCGTTTTCGTTTGTTTGTTCTATTCTTTTCTTTTTATGACTCACGGATTATTCCGGCCCTGGGGTGTTTGGCCTCGAAACGAGCTTTCCGAACAGTACTCACGGGCCCCGTGAGTCCATCGGGATCGAAAGTTAGGCACGAGAACGTAGAGACGCGAAAATTCCGTTTACCAAGCAATTTTCATTTTTGTATTCCGTCGTACATAAGTAGTATTCCGTTAATCGAGTCGGGCTCGGGGAATTGCATTAATTGAGTCGCTTAAAAGCCGGAAGTTGAACACTCTAGACTTCCTTCGAGAAGAGAAATTGAGTCGCTTCAAGTAAATTTGCAATGCGTAACATGACGGGTACGATCATACCAGCACTAATGCACCGGATCCCATCAGAACTCCGAAGTTAAGCGTGCTTGGGCGAGAGAAGTACTAGGATGGGTGACCTCCTGGGAAGTCCTCGTGTTGCACCCCTCGTTTTCGTTTTCGTTTTTCTATTCTTTTCTTTTTATCCTCACGGATTATTTCGGCCCTGGGGTGTTGGCCTCGAAACGAGCTTTCCGAACAGTACTCACGGGCCCCGTGAGTCCATCGGGATCGAAAGTTAGGCACGAGAACGTAGAGACGCGGGAATTCCGTTTACCAAGCAATTTTCATTTTTGTATTCCGTCGTACATAAGTTGTATTCCGTTAATCGAGTCGGGCTCGGGAAATTGCGTTAATTGAGTCGCTTAAAAGCCGGAAGTTGAACACTCTAGACTTCCTTCGAGAAGAGAAATTGAGTCGCCTCAAGTAAATTTGCAATGCGTAACATGACGGGTGCGATCATACCAGCACTAATGCACCGGATCCCATCAGAACTCCGAAGTTAAGCGTGCTTGGGCGAGAGTAGTACTAGGATGGGGGACCTCCTGGGAAGTCCTCGTGTTGCACCCCTCGTTTTCGTTTTCGTTTTTCTATTCTTTTCTTTTTATCCTCATGGATTATTCCGGCCCTGGGGTGTTGGCCTCGAAACGAGCTTTCCGAACAGTACTCCCGGGCCCCGTGAGTCCATCGGGATCGAAAGTTAGGCACGAGAACGTTGAGACGCGGGAATTCCGTTTACCAAGCAATTTTCATTTTTGTATTCCGTCGTAAATAAGTAGTATTCCGTTAATCGAGTCGGGCTCGGGAAACTTGCGTAATGAGTCGCTTAAAGCCGGGAAGTTAACACTCTAGACTTCCCTTCGGAAGAGCAAATTGAGTCGTTCAGTAAATTTGAATGGCGTAACATGACGGTCGATCCTACCAGCACTAAATTGCACCTGGATCATCAGAACGCCGAAGTTAAGCTGGCTGGGCGAAGAGTAGACGTCTCGGATGGGTTGACATCCTGGAGTCCTCGTGTTTGCACCCTGTTTGCGTTTTCGTTTTCATCTTTCGTTTTATCCTAACGGGATTATTCCGGGCCCTGGGTGTGGCCTCGAAACGAGCTTTCCGAACAGTACTCACGGGCCCCGTGAGTCCCTCGGGATCGAAAGTTAGGCACGAGAACGTAGAGACGCGGGAATTCCGTTTACCAAGCAATTTTCATTTTTGTATTCCGTAGTACATAAGTAGTATTCCGTTAATCGAGTCGGGCTCGGGAAATTGCGTTAATTGAGTCGCTTAAAAGCCGGAAGTTGAACACTCTAGACTTCCTTCGAGAAGAGAAATTGAGTCGCTTCAGGTAAATTCGCAATGCGTAACATGACGGGTGCGATCATACCAGCACTAATGCACCGGATCCCATCAGAACTACGAAGTTAAGCGTGCTTGGGCGAGAGTAGTACTAGCATGGGTGACCTCCTGGGAAGTCCTCGTGTTACAACCCTCGTTTTCGTTTTTCTTTTCTTTTCTTTTCTTTATCCTAACGGATTATTCGGCCTGGGGTGTTGGCCTCGAACGAGCTTTCGAACTAGTACCACGGGCCACGTGAGTCCATGGGATCGAAAAAGTAGGCACCGAGACAAGTAGAGAACGCGGGAAATTCCGTTTACCAAGCTTTTCATTTTGTGTATTCCGTCGTAAGATAGTAGTATTCCGTTAATCGGGTCGGGCTCGGGAAATTGCGTTAATTGAGTCGCTTAAAAGCCGGAAGTTGAACACTCTAGACTTCCTTCGAGAAGAGAAATTGAGTCGCGTCAAGTAAATTTGCAATGCGTAACATGACGGGTGCGATCATACCAGCACTAATGCACCGGATCCCATCAGAACTCCGAAGTTAAGCGTGCTTGGACGAGAGTAGTACTAGGATGGGTGACCTCCTGGGAAGTCCTCGTGTTGCACCCCTCGTTTTCGTTTTCGTTTTTCTATTCTTTTCTTTTTATCCTCACGGATTATTCCGGCCCCGGGCTGTTGGCCTCGAAACGAGCTTTCCGAACAGTACTCACAGGGCCCCGTGAGTGAGTCCATCGGGATTCGAAAGTTAGGCACGAGAAAGGGAGACACGGAATTCCGTTTACCAAGCAATTGTCATTGTGTCTTCCGTCGTACATAAGTAGTATTCCGTTAATCGAGCTCCGGGCAACGGGCCAATTGCATTATTAGAAGGTCGACCCTTAAAAGCCGGAAGGTGAAACCTCTAGACTTCCTGCGAGAAGAGAAATTGAGTCGCTTCAAGTAAATTTGCAATGCGTGACAAGACGGGTGCGATCATACCAGCACTAATGCACCGGATCCCATCAGGACTCCGAAGTTAAGCGTGCTTGGGCGAGAGTAGTACTAGGATGGGTGACCTCCTGGGAAGTCCGCGTGTTGCACCCCTCGTTTTCGTTTTCGTTTTTCTATTCTTTTCTTTTTATCCTCACGGATTATTCCGGCCCTGGGGTGTTGGCCTCGAAACGAGCTTTTCGAACAGTACTCACGGGCCCCGTGAGTCCATCGGGATCGAAAGTTAGGCACGAGAACGTAGAGACGCGGGAATTCCGTTTACCAAGCTATTTTCATTTTTGTATTCCGTCGTACATAAGTAGTATTCCGTTAATCGAGTCGGCTCGGAGGGAAATTGGCGTTATGAGTCGCTTATTAAAAGCCGGAAGTTGAAGTTGAACACTCTAGACTTCCTTCGAGAAGAGAAATTGAGTCGCTTCAAGCAAATTTGCAATGCGTAACATGACGGGTGCGATCATACCAGCACTAATGCACCGGATCCCATCAGAACTCCGAAGTTAAGCGTGTTTGGGCGAGAGTAGTACTAGGATGGGTGACCTCCTGGGAAGTCCTCGTGTTGCACCCCTCGTTTTCGTTTTCGTTTTTCTATTCTTTCCTTTTTATCCTCACGGATTATTCCGGCCCTGGGGTGTTGGCCTCGAAACGAGCTTTCCGGACAGTACTCACGGGCCCCGTGAGTCCATCGGGATCGAAAGTTAGGCACGAGAACGTAGAGAAGCGGGAATTCCGTTTACCAAGCAATTTTCATTTTTGTATTCCGTCGTACATAAGTAGTATTCCGTTAATCGAGTCGGGCTCGGGAAATTGCGTTAAATGAGTCGCTTAAAAGCCGGAAGTTGAACACTCTAGACTTCCTTCGAGAAGAGAAATTGAGTCGCTTCAAGTAAATTTGCCATGCGTAACATGACGGGTGCGATCATACCAGCACTAATGCACCGGATCCCATCAGAACTCCGAAGTTAAGCGTGCTGGCGGGAGTGTACTAGGAATGGGTGACTCTGGAAAGTCCTCGTGTTGCACCCCTCGTTTTCGTTTTCGTTTTTCTATTCTTTTCTTTTTATCCTCACGGATTATTCCGGCCCTGGGGTGTTGGCCTCGAAACGAGCTTTCAGAACAGTACTCACGGGCCCCGTGAGTCCATCGGGATCGAAAGTTAGGCACGAGAACGTAGAGACGCGGGAATTCCGTTTACCAAGCAATTTTCATGTTTGTATTCCGTCGTACATAAGTAGTATTCCGTTAATCGAGTCGGGCTCGGGAAATTGCGTTAATGGAGTCGCTTAAAAGCCGGAAGTTGAACACTCTAGACTTCCTTCGAGAAGAGAAATTGAGTCGCTTCAAGTAAATTCGCAATGCGTAACATGACGGGTGCGATCATCCCAGCACTAATGCACCGGATCCCTCGAACTCGAAGTTAAGCGTGCTTGGGCTAGAC
This sequence comes from Melaleuca alternifolia, assembly GCA_019926035.1. Classification (NCBI taxonomy): domain Eukaryota; kingdom Viridiplantae; phylum Streptophyta; class Magnoliopsida; order Myrtales; family Myrtaceae; genus Melaleuca; species Melaleuca alternifolia. The sequence continues at coordinate 11,928 of JAGKPW010000614.1, read as the reverse complement.
GAGTAGTACTAGGATGGGTGACCCTCCTGGAAGTCCTCGTTGCACCCTTTTTTCGTTTTCGTTTACGTTTTTGTATTCTTTTCTTTTATCCTCCGGATTATCCGGACCATGGGGCGTGTCTGGCCTCGAAACGAGTTTCCGAACAGACGCCAGGGCCCCGTGAGTCCATCGGGACGAAAGTTAGGACTTGAGAACGTTCGAGGACGCGGGAATTCGTTACCAAGCAATTTTCATTTTTGTTTCCGTCGTAATAAGTAGTAGTCAGTTAATCGAGTCAGGGCCGGGAAATTGCGTTGATTGAGTCGCTAAAAAGCCGGAAGTTGAACACTCTAGACTTCCTTCGAGAAGAGAAATTGAGTCGCTTCAAGTAAATTTGCAATGCGTAACATGAGGGTGCGATCATACCAGCACTAATGCACCGGATCCCATCAGAACTCCGAAGTTAAGCGTGCTTGGGCGAGAGTAGTACTAGGATGGGTGACCTCCTGGGAAGTCCTCGTGTTGCACCCCCCGTTTTCGTTTTCGTTTTTCTATTCTTTTCTTTTTATCCTCACGGATTATTCCGGCCCTGGGGTGTTGGCCTCGAAACGAGCTTTCCGAACAGTACTCACGGGCCCCGTGAGTCCATCGGGATCGAAAGTTAGCCACGAGAACGTAGAGACGCGGGAATTCCGTTTACCAAGCAATTTTCATTTTTGTATTCCGTCGTACATAAGTAGTATTCCGTTAATCGAGTCGGGGTCGGGAAATTGCGTTAATTGAGTCGCTTAAAAGCCGGAAGTTGAACACTCTAGACTTCCTTCGGGAAGAGAAATTGAGTCGCTTCAAGTAAATTTGCAATGCGTAACATGACGGGTGCGATCATACCAGCACTAATGCACCGGATCCCATCAGAACTCCGAAGTTAAGCGTGCTTGGGGGAGAGTAGTACTAGGATGGGTGACCTCCTGGGAAGTCCTCGTGTTGCACCCCTCGTTTTCGTTTTCGTTTTTCTATTCTTTTCTTTTTATCCTCACGGATTATTCCGGCCCTGGGGTGTTGGCCTCGAAACGGGCTTTCCGAACAGTACTCACGGGCCCCGTGAGTCCATCGGGATCGAAAGTTAGGCACGAGAACGTAGAGACGCGGGAATTCCGTTTACCAAGCAATTTTCATTTGTGTATTCCGTCGTACATAAGTAGTATTCCGTTAATCGAGTCGGGCTCGGGAAATTGCGTTAATTGAGTCGCTTAAAAGACGGAAGTTGAACACTCTAGACTTCCTTCGAGAAGAGAAATTGAGTCGCTTCAAGTAAATTTGCAATGCGTAACATGACAGGTGCGATCATACCAGCACTAATGCACCGGATCCCATCAGAACTCCGAAGTTAAGCGTGCTTGGGCGAGAGTAGTACTAGGATGGGTGACCTCCTGGGAAGTTCTCGTGTTGCACCCCTCGTTTTCGTTTTCGTTTTTCTATTCTTTTCTTTTTATCCTCACGGATTATTCCGGCCCTGGGGTGTTGGCCTCGAAACGAGCTTTCCGAACATTACTCACGGGCCCCGTGAGTCCATCGGGATCGAAAGTTAGGCACGAGAACGTAGAGACGCGGGAATTCCGTTTACCAAGCAATTTTCATTTTTGTATTCCGGCGTACATAAGTAGTATTCCGTTAATCGAGTCGGGCTCGGGAAATTGCGTTAATTGAGTCGCTTAAAAGCCGGAAGTTGAACACTCTAGACTTCCTTCGAGAAGAGCAATTGAGTCGCTTCAAGTTAATTTGCAATGCGTAACATGACGGGTGCGATCATACCAGCACTAATGCACCGGATCCCATCAGAACTCCGAAGTGAAGCGTGCTTGGGCGAGAGTAGTACTAGGATGGGTGACCTCCTGGGAAGTCCTCGTGTTGCACCCCTCGTTTTCGTTTTCGTTTTTCTTTTCTTTTCTTTTTATCCTCACGGATTATTCCGGCCCTGGGGTGTTGGCCTCGAAACGAGCTTTACGAACAGTACTCACGGGCCCCGTGAGTCCATCGGGATCGAAAGTTAGGCACGAGGACGTAGAGACGCGGGAATTCCGTTTACCAAGCAATTTTCATTTTTGTATTCCGTCGTACATAAGTAGTATTACGTTAATCGAGTCGGGCTCGGGAAATTGCGTTAATTGAGTCGCTTAAAAGCCGGAAGTTGAACACTCTAGACTTCCTTCGAGAAGAGGAATTGAGTCGCTTCAAGTAAATTTGCGATGCATAAAATGACGGGTGCGATCATACCAGCACTAATGCACCGGATCCCATCAGAACTCCGAAGTTAAGCGTGCTTGGAGGAGAGTAGTACTAGGATGGGTGACCTCCTGGGAAGTCCTCGTGTTGAACCCTTCGTTTTCGTTTTCGTTTTTCTATTCTTTTCTTTTTATCCTCACGGATTATTCCGGCCCTGGGGTGTTGGGCTCGAAACGAGCTTTCCGAACAGTACTCACGGGCCCCGTGAGTCCATCGGGATCGAAAGTTAGGCACGAGAACGTAGAGACGCGGGAATTCCGTTTACCAAGCAAATTTCATTTTTGTATTCCGTCGTACATAAGTAGTATTCCGTTAATCGAGTCGGGCTCGGGAAATTGCGTTAATTGAGTCGCTTAAAAGCCGGAAGTTGAACACTCTAGACTTCATTCGAGAAGAGAAATTGAGTCGCTTCAAGTAAATTTGCAATGCATAACATTACGGGTGCGATCATACCAGCACTAATGCACCGGATCCCATCAGAACTCCGAAGTTAAGCGTGCTTGGGCGAGAGTAGTCCTAGGATGGGTGACCTCCTGGGAAGTCCTCGTGTTGCACCCCTCGTTTTCGTTTTCGTTTTTCTATTCTTTTCTTTGTATCCTCACGGATTATTCCGGCCCTGGGGTGTTGGCCTCGAAACGAGCTTTCCGAACAGTACTCACGGGCCCCCTGAGTCCATCGGGATCGAAAGTTAGGCACGAGAACGTAGAGACGGGGGAATTCCGTTTACCAAGCAATTTTCATTTTTGTATTCCGTCGTACATAAGTAGTATTCCGTTACTCGAGTCGGGCTCGGGAAATTGCGTTAATTGAGTCGCTTAAAAGCCGGAGTTGAACACTCTAGACTTCCTTCGAGAAGAGAAATTGAGTCGCTTCAAGTAAATTTGCGATGCATAACATGACGGGTGCGATCATACCAGCCCTTAATGCACCGGAGCCACAGAAACTCCGAAGTTAAGCGTGCTTGGGCGAGAGGAGTACTAGGATGGGTGACCTCCTGGGAAGTCCTCGTGTTGCACCCCTCGTTTTCGTTTTCGTTTTTCTATTCTTTTCTTTTTATCCTCACGGATTATTCGGGCCCTGGGGTGTTGGCCTCGAAACGAGCTTTCCGAACAGTACTCCCGGGCCCCGTGAGTCCATCGGGATCGAAAGTTAGGCACGAGAACGTAGAGACGCGGGAATTCCGTTTACCGAGCAATATTCATTTTTGTATTTCGTCGTACAAAAGTAGTATTCCATTAATCGAGTCGGGCTCGGCAAATTGCGTTAATTGAGTCGCTTAAAAGCCGGAAGTTGAACACTCTAGACTTCCTTCGAGAAGAGAAATTGAGTCGCTTCAAGTAAAATTGCAATGCGTAACATGACGGGTGCGATCATACCAGCACTAATGCACCGGATCCCATCAGAACTCCGAAGTTAAGCGTGCTTGGGCGAGAGTAGTACTAGAATGGGTGACCTCCTGGGAAGTCCTCGTGTTGCACCCCTCGTTTTCGTTTTCGTTTTTATATTCTTTTCTTTTTATCCTCACGGATTATTCCGGCCCTGGGGTGTTGGCCTCGAAACGAGCTTTCCGAACAGTACTCACGGGCCCCGTGAGTCCATCGCGATCGAAAGTTAGGCACGAGAACGTAGAGACGCGGGAATTCCGTTTACCAAGAAATTTTCATTTTTGTATTCCGTCGTACATAAGTAGTATTCCGTTAATCGAGTCGGGCTCGGGAAATTGCGTTAATTGAGTTGCTTAAAAGCCGGAAGTTGAACACTCTAGACTTCCTTCGAGAAGAGGAATGGAGTCGCTCAAGTAAAGTTGCAATGCGAACAGCAGGGTGCGATCATACCAGCACTAATGCACCGGATCCCATCAGAACTCCGAAGTTAAGCGTGCTTGGGCGAGAGTAGTACTAGGATGGGTGACCTCCTGGGGAGTCCTCGTGTTGCACCCCTCGTTTTCGTTTTCGTTTTTCTATTCTTTTCTTTTTATCCTCACGGATTATTCCGGCCCTGGGGTGTTGGCCTCGAAACGAGCTTTCCGAACAGTACTCACGGCCCCCGTGAGTCCATCGGGATCGAAAGTTAGGCACGAGAACGTAGAGACGCGGGAATTCCGTTTACCAAGCAATTTTCATTTTTGTATTCCGTCGTACATAAGTAGTATTCCGTTAAACGAGTCGGGCTCGGGAAATTGCGTTAATTGAGTCGCTTAAAAGCCGGAAGTTGAACACTCTAGACTTCCTTCGAGAAGAGAAATTGAGTCGCTTCAAGTAAATTTGCAATGCGTACCATGACGGGTGCGATCATACCAGATACTAATGAAAGGATTCCCATCAGAACTCCGAAGTTAAGCGTGCTTGGGCGAGAGTAGTACTAGGATGGGTGACCTCTTGGGAAGTCCTCGTGTTGCACCCCTCGTTTTCGTTTTCGTTTTTCTATTCTTTTTTTTTTATCCTCACGGATTATTCCGGCCCTGGGGTGTTGGCCTCGAAACGAGCTTTCCGAACAGTACTCACGGGCCCCGTGAGTCCATCGGGATCGAAAGTTAGGCACGAGAAAGTAGAGACGCGGGAATTCCGTTTACCAAGCAATTTTCATTTTTGTATTCCGTCGTACATAAGTAGTATTCCGTTAATCGAGTCGGCCTCGGGAAATTGCGTTAATTGAGTCGCTTAAAAGCCGGAAGTTGAACACTCTAGACTTCCTTCGAGAAGAGAAATTGAGTCGCTTCAAGTAAATTTGCAATGCGAAACATGACGGGTGCGATCATACCAGCACTAATGCACCGGATCCCATCAGAACTCCGAAGTTAAGCGGGCTTGGGCGAGAGTAGTACTAGGATGGGTGACCTCCTGGGAAGTCCTCGTGTTGCAACCCTCGTTTTCGTTTTCGTTTTTCTATTCTTTTCTTTTTATCCTCACGGATTATTCCGGCCCTGGGGTGTTGGCCTCGAAACGAGCTTTCCGAACAGTAATCACGGGCCCCGTGAGTCCATCGGGATCGAAAGTTAGGCACGAGAACGTAGAGACGCGGGAATTCCGTTTACCAAGCAATTTTCATTTTTGTATTCCGTCGTACATAAGTAGAATTCCGTTAATCGAGTCGGGCTCGGGAAATTGCGTTAATTGAGTCGCTTAAAAGCCGGAAGTTGAACACTCTAGACTTCGTTCGAGAAGAGAAATTGAGTCGCTTCAAGTAAATTTGCAATGCATAACATTAGGGGTGCGATCATACCAGCACTAATGCACCGGATCCCATCAGAACTCCGAAATTAAGCGTGCTTGGGCGAGAGTAGTACTAGGATGGGTGACCTCCTGGGAAGTCCTCGTGTTGCACCCCTCGTTTTCGTTTTCGTTTTTCTATTCTTTTCTTTTTATCCCCACGGATTATTCCGGCCCTGGGGTGTTGGCCTCGAAACGAGCTTTCCGAACAGTACTCACGGGCCCCGTGAGTCCATCGGGATCGAAAGTTAGGCACGAGAACGTAGAGACGCGGGAATTCCGTTTAACAAGCAATTTTCATTTTTGTATTCCGTCGTACATAAGTAGTATTCCGTTAATCGAGTCGGGCTCGGGAAATTGCGTTAATTGAGTCGCTTAAAAACCGGAAGTTGAACACTCTAGACTTCCTTCGAGAAGAGAAATTGAGTCGCTTCAAGTAAATTTGCAATGCGTAACAGGACGGGTGCGATCATACCAGCACTAATGCACCGGATCCCATCAGAACTCCGAAGTTAAGCGTGCTTGGGCGAGAGTAGAACTTGGATGGGTGACCTCCTGGGAAGTCCTCGTGTTGCACCCCTCGTTTTCGTTTTTCTTTTCTTTTCTTTTCTTTTCTTTTTATCCTCACGGATTATTCCGGCCTGGGGTGTTGGCCTCGAAACGAGCTTTCCGAACAGTACTCACGGGCCCCGTGAGTCCATCGGGATTGAAAGTTAGGCACGAGAACGTAGAGACGCGGGAATTCCGTTTACCAAGCAATTTTCATTTTTGTATTCCGTCGTACATAAGTAGTATTCCGTTAATCGAGTCGGGCTAGGGAAATTGCGTTAATTGAGTCGCTTAAAAGCCGGAAGTTGAACACTCTAGACTTCCTTCGAGAAGAGAAATTGAGTCGCTTCAAGTAAAGTTGCGATGCATAACATGACGGGTGCGATCATACCAGCACTAATGAACCGGATCCCATCAGAACTCCGAAGTTAAGCGTGCTTGGGCGAGAGTAGTACTAGGATGGGTGACCTCCTGGGAAATCCTCGTGTTGCACCCCTCGTTTTCGTTTTCGTTTTTCTATTCTTTTCTTTTTATCCTCACGGATTATTCCGGCCCTGGGGTGTTGGCCTCGAAACGAGCTTTCCGAACAGTACTCACGGGCCCCGTGAGTCCATCGGGATCGGAAGTTAGGCACGAGAACGTAGAGACGCGGGAATTCCGTTTACCAAGCAATTTTCATTTTTGTATTCCGTCGTACATAAGTAGTATTCGGTTAATCGAGTCGGGCTCGGGAAATTGCGTTAATTGAGTCGCTTAAAAGCCAGAAGTTGAACACTCTAGACTTCCTTCGAGAAGAGAAATTGAGTCGCTTCAAGTAAATTCGCAATGCGTAACATGACGGGTGCGATCCTACCAGCACTAATGCACCGGATCCCATCAGGACTCCGAAGTTAAGCGTGCTTGGGCGAGAGTAGTACTAGGATGGGTGACCTCTTGGGAAGTCCTCGTGTCGCACCTCTCGTTTTCGTTTTCGTTTTTCTATTCTTTTCTTTTTATCCTCACGGATTATTCCGGCCCTGGGGGGTTGGCCTCGAAACGAGCTTTCCGAACAGTACTCACGGGCCCCGTGAGTCCATCGGGATCGAAAGTTAGGCACGAGAACGTAGAGACGCGGGAATTCCGTTTACCAAGCAATTTTCATTTTTTTATTCCGTCGTACATAAGTAGTATTCCGTTAATCGAGTCGGGCTCGGGAAATTGCGTTAATTGAGTCGCTTAAAAGCCGGAAGTTGAACACTTAGACTTCCTTCGAGAAGAGAAATTGAGTGCTTCACGAAATTTGCATGCGAACAGACGGGTGCGATCATACCAGCATAATGCAAGGATCCATCCAGAAACTCGACGTTAAGCGTGCTTGGGCGTGAGGCCGTAGTACTAGGATGGGTGACCTCCTGGGAAGGGGGTCATCGTGTTGCACCCATCGTTTTGTTTTTTATTTTTTCTTTTTATCCAAGGATTATTCCGGCCCTGGGGTGTTGGCCTCGAAAACGAGCTGTCCCGAAAAGTACTCACGGGGGCCCCGTGAGTCCATCGGGATCGAACGTTAGGCACGAGAACGTAGAGACGCGGGAATTCCGTTTACCAAGCAATTTTCATTTTTGTATTCCGTCGTACATAAGTAGTATTCCGTTAATCGAGTCGGGCTCGGTAAATTGCGTTAATTGAGTCGCTTAAAAGCCGGAAGTTGAACACTCTAGACTTCCTTCGAGAAGAGAAATTGAGTCGCTTCAAGTAAATTCGCAATGCGTAACATGAAGGGTGCGATCATACCAGCACTAATGCACCGGATCCCATCAGAACTCCGAAGTTAAGCGTGCTTGGGCGATAGTAGTACTAGGATGGGTGACCTCCTGGGAAGTCCTCGTGTTGCACCCCTCGTTTTCGTTTTCGTTTTCGTTTTTCTATTCTTTTCTTTTTATCCTCACGGATTATTCCGGCCCGGGGGTGTTGGCCTCGAAACGAGCTTTCCGAACAGTACTCACGGGCCCCGTGAGTCCACGGATCGAAAGTTAGGCACGAGAACGTAGAGCCGCGGGAATTCCGTTTACCAAGCAATTTTCATTTTTGTATTCCGTCGTACATAAGTAGTATTCCGTTAATCGAGTCGGGCTCGGGAAATTGCGTTAATTGAGTCGATTAAAAGCCGGAAGTTGAACACTCTAGACTTCCTTCAAGAAGAGAAATTGAGTCGCTTCAAGTAAATTCGCAATGCGTAACATGACGGGTGCGATCATACCAGCACTAATGCACCGGATCCCATCAGACCTCCGAAGTTAAGCGTGCTTGGGCGAGAGTAGTACTAGGATGGGTGACCTCCTGGGAAGTCCTCGTGTTGCACCCCTCATTTTCGTTTTCGTTTTTCTATTCTTTTCTTTTTATGCTCACGGATTATTCCGGCCCTGGGGTGTTGGCCTCGAAACGAGCTTTCCGAACAGTACTCACGGGCCCCGTGAGTCCAGCGGGATCGAAAGTTAGGCACGAGAACGTAGAGACGCGGGAATTCCGTTTACCAAGCAATTTTCATTTTTGTATTCCGTCGTACATAAGTAGTATTCCGTTAATCGAGTCGGACTCGGGAAATTGCGTTAATTGAGTCGCTTAAAAGCCGGAAGTTGAACACTCTAGACTTCCTTCGAGAAGAGAAATTGAGTCGCTTCAAGTAAATTTGCAAAGCGTAACATGACGGGTGCGATCATACCAGCACTAATGCACCGGATCCCATCAGAACTCCGAAGTTAAGCGTGCTTGGGCGAGAGCAGTACTAGGATGGGTGACCTCCTGGGAAGTCCTCGTGTTGCACCCCTCGTTTTCGTTTTCGTTTTCGTTTTTCTATTCTTTTCTTTTTATCCTCACGGATTATTCCGGCCGTGGGGTGTTGGCCTCGAAATGAGCTTTCCGAACAGTTCTCACGGGCCCCGTGAGTCCATCGGGATCGAAAGTTAGGCACGAGAACGTAGAGACGCGGGAATTCCGTTTACCAAGCAATTTTCATTTTTGTATTCAGTCGTACATAAGTAGTATTCCGTTAATCGAGTCGGGCTCGGGAAATTGCGTTAATTGAGTCGCTTAAAAGCCGGAAGTTGAACACTCTAGACTTCCTTAGAGAAGAGAAATTGAGTCGCTTCAAGTAAATTTGCAATGCGTGACATGACGGGTGCGATCATACCAGCACTAATGCACGGAGACTATTCTAGAACTCCGAAGTAAGCGTTTTGGGTTGGGAGAGGGTAGAACGGGATGGGTGACCTCCTGGGAAGTCCTCGTGTTGCACCCCTCTTTTTCGTTTTCGTTTTTCTATTCTTTTCTTTTTATCCTCACGGATTATTCCGGCCCTGGGGTGTTGGCCTCGAAACGAGTTTTCCGAACAGTACTCACGGGCCCCGTGAGTCCATCGGGATCGAAAGTTAGGCACGAGAACGTAGAGACGCGGGAATTCCGTTTACCAAGCAATTTTCATTTTTGTCTTCCGTCGTACATAAGTAGTATTCCGTTAATGAGCCGGGCTAGGAAATGCGTTAAATTGCGTCGCTTAAAAGCGGAAGTTGAAACACTCTAGAATTCCTTCGAGAAAGAGAAAATTGAGTCGCTCACGTAAATTTGCAAGGTAACATGACGGGTGCGATCATACCAGCACTAATGCACCGGATCCAATCAGAACTCCGAAGTTAAGCGTGCTTGGGCGAGAGTAGTACTAGGATGGGTGACCTCCTGGGAAGTCCTCGTGTTGCACCACTCGTTTTCGTTTTCGTTTTTCTATTCTTTTCTTTTTATCCTCACGGATTATTCCGGCCCTGGGGTGTTGGCCTCGAAACGAGCTTTCCGAACAGTCCTCACGGGCCCCGTGAGTCCATCGGGATCGAAAGTTAGGCACGAGAACGTAGAGACGCGGGAATTCCGTTTACCAAGCAATTTTCATTTTTGTCTTTTGTCATACATAAGTAGTATTCCGTCAATCGAGTCGGGCTCGGGAACTTGCGTTATTTGAGTCGTTTAAAAGCCGGAAGTTGAACACTCTAGACTTCCTTCGAGAAGAGAAATTGAGTCGCTTCAAGTAATTTTGCAATGCGTAACATGACGGGTGCGATCATACCAGCACTAATGCACCGGATCCCATCAGAACTCCGAAGTTAAGCTTGCTTGGGCGAGAGTAGTACTAGGATGGGTGACCTCCTGGGAAGTCCTCGTGTTGCACCCCTCGTTTTCGTTTTCGTTTTTCTATTCTTTTCTTTTTTTCCTCACGGATTATTCCGGCCCTGGGGTGTTGGCCTCGAAACGAGCTTTCCGAACAGTACTCAGGGGCCCCGTGAGTCCATCGGGATCGAAAGTTAGGCACGAGAACGTAGAGACGCGGGAATTCCGTTTACCAAGCCATTTTCATTTTTGTATTCCGTCGTACATAAGTAGTATTAAGTTATCGAGTCGGGCTCGGGAAATTGCGGTAAGTGAGTCGCTTAAAAGCCGGAAGTTTTGAACAATATAGCCTTCCTTCGGAAGAGAAATTGAGTTCGCTTCAAGTAAATTCGCAATGCGTAACATGAGGTGTGAGATCTACCAGCACTAATGCACCGGATCCCATCAGAACTCCGAAGTTAAGCGGGCTTGGGCGAGAGTAGTACTAGGATGGGTGACCTCCTGGGAAGTCCTCGTGTCGCACCCCTCGTTTTCGTTTTCTTTTTTCTATTCTTTTCTTTTAATCCTCACAGATTATTCCGGCCATGGGGTGTTGGCCTCGAAACGAGCTTTCCGAACAGTACGCACGGGCCCCGTGAGTCCATCGGGATCGAAAGTTAGGCACGAGAACGTAGAGACGCGGGAATTCCGTTTACCAAGCAATTTTCATTTTTTTATTCCGTCGTACATAAGTAGTATTCCGTTAATCGAGTCGGGCTCGGGAAATTGCGTTAATTGAGTCGCTTAAAAGCCGAAAGTTGAACACTCTAGACTTCCGTCGAGAAGAGAAATTGAGTCGCTGCAAGTAAATTCGCAATGCGTAACATGACGGGTGCGATCAGACCAGAAATAAGGCACCGGGATCCCATCCGAAATCCGAAGTTAAGAGTGCTTGGCTGAAGGAGTAGTACTAGGATGGGTGACCTCAGGGACGGTCCGTGTTGCACCCCTCGTTTTCGTTTTCGTTTTTATATTCTTTTCTTTTTATCCTCACGGATTATTCCGGCCCTGGGGTGTTGGCCTCGAAACGAGCTTTCCGAACAGTACTCACGGGCCTCGTGAGTCCATCGGGATCGAAAGTTAGGCACGAGAACGTAGAGACGCGGGAATTCCGTTTACCAAGCAATTTTCATTTTTGTATTCCGTCGTACATAAGTAGTATTCCGTTAATCGAGGCGGGCTCGGGAAATTGCGTTAATTGAGTCGCTTAAAAGCCGGAAGTCAGTTGAAACACTCTAGATTCCTTCGGAGACGAATTGAGTCGCTCAAGAGGGAAAATTCGCAATGCGTAACATGACGGGTGCGATCATACCAGCGCTAATGCACCGGATCCCATCAGAACTCCGAAGTTAAGCGTGCTTGGGCGAGAGTAGTACTAGGATGGGTGACCTCCTGGGAAGTCATCGTGTTGCACCCCTCGTTTTCGTTTTCGTTTTTCTATTCTTTTCTTTTTATCCTCACGGATTATTCCGGCCCTGGGGTGTTGGCCTCGAAACGAGCTTTCCGAAAAGTACTCACGGGCCCCGTGAGTCCATCGGGATCGAAAGTTAGGCACGAGAACGTAGAGACGCGGGCATTCCGTTTACCAAGCAATTTTCATTTTTGTATTCCGTCGTACATGAGTAGTATTCCGTTAATCGAGTCGGGATCGGGAAATTGCGTTAATTGAGTCGCTTAAAAGCCGGAAGTTGAACACTCTAGACTTCCTTCGAGAAGAGAAATTGAGTCGCTTAAAGTA
>JAGKPW010000613.1:0-14562 GCA_019926035.1 Melaleuca alternifolia | reverse complement strand
AAATTTGCAATGCATAACATGACGGGTGCAATCATACCAACACTAATGCACCGGATCCTGTCAGAACTTCGAAGTTAAGCGTGCTTGGGCGAGAGTAGTACTAGGATGGGTGACCTCCTGGGAAGTCCTCGGGTTGCACCCCTCGTTTTCGTTTTCGTTTTTCTATTCTTTTCTTTTTATCCTCACGGATTATTCCGGCCCTGGGGTGTTGGCCTCGAAACGAGCTTTCCGAACAGTACTCACGGGCCCCGTGAGTCCATCGGGATCGAAAATTAGGCACGAGAACGTAGAAACGCGGGAATTCCGTTTACCAAGCAATTTTCATTTTTGTATTCCGTCGTACATAAGTAGTATTCCGTTAATCGAGTCGGGCTCGGGAAATTGCGTTAATTGAGTCGCTTAAAAGCCGGAAGTTAAACACTCTAGACTTCCTTCGAGAAGAGAAATTGAGTCGCTTCAAGTAAATTCGCAATGCGTAACATGACGGGTGCGATCATACCAGCACTAATGCACCGGATCCCATCAGAACTCCGAAGTTAAGCGTGCTTGGGCGAGACTTGTACTAGGATGGGTGACCTCCTGGGAAGTCCTCGTGTTGCACCCCTCGTTTTCGTTTTTCTTTTCTTTCCTTTTTATCCTCACGGATTATTCCGGCCCGGGGTGTTGGCCTCGAAACGAGCTTTCCGAACAGTACTCACGGGCCCCGTGAGTCAATCGGGATCGAAAGTTAGGCACGAGAACGTAGAGACGCGGGAATTCCGTTTACCAAGCAATTTTCATTTGTGTATTCCGTCGTACATAAGTAGTATTCCGTTAATCGAGTCGGGCTCGGGAAATTGCGTTAATTGAGTCGCTTAAAAGCCGGAAGTTGAACACTCTAGACTTTCTTCGAGAAGAGAAATTGAGTCGCTTCAAGTAAATTCGCAATGCGTAACATGACGGGTGCGATCATACCAGCACTAATGCACCGGATCCCATCAGAAATCCGAAGTTAAGCGTGCTTGGGCGAGAGTAGTACTAGGATGGGTGACCTCCTGGGAAGTCCTCGTGTTGCACCCCTCGTTTTCGTTTTCGTTTCTCTATTCTTTTCTTTTTATCCTCACGGATTATTCCGGCCCTGGGGTGTTGGCCTCGAAACGAGCTTTCCGAACAGTACTCACGGGGCCCGTGAGTCCATCGGGATCGAAAGTTAGGCACGAGAACGTAGAGACGCGGGAATTCCGTTTACCAAGCAATTTTCATTTTTGTATTCCGTCGTACATAAGTAGTATTCCGATAATCGAGTCGGGCTCGGGAAATTGCGTTAATTGAGTCGCTTAAAAGCCGGAAGTTGAACACTCTAGACTTCCTTCGAGAAGAGAAATTGAGTCGCTCCAAGTAAATTTGCAATGCGTAACATGACGGGTGCGATCATACCAGCACTAATGCACCGGATCCCATCAGAACTCCGAAGTTAAGCGTGCTTGGGCGAGAGTAATACTAGGATGGGTGACCTCCTGGGAAGTCCTCGTGTTGCACCCCTCGTTTTCGTTTTCGTTTTTCTATTCTTTTCTTTTTATCCTCACGGATTATTCCGGCACTGGGGTGTTGGCCTCGAAACGAGCTTTCCGAACAGTACTCACGGGCCCCGTGAGTCCATAGGGATCGAAAGTTAGGCACGAGAACGTAGAGACGCGGGAATTCCGTTTACCAAGCAATTTTCAATTTTGTATTCCGTCGTACATAAGTAGTATTCCGTTAATCGAGTCGGGCTCGGGAAATTGCGTTAATTGAGTCGCTTAAAAGCCGGAAGTTGAACAATCTAGACTTCCTTCGAGAAGAGAAATTGAGTCGCTTCAAGTAAATTTGCAATGCGTTAACATGACGGGTGCGATCATACCAGCACTAATGCACCCGATCCCATCAGAACTCCGAAGTTAAGCGTGCTTGGGCGAGAGTAGTACTAGGATGGGTGACCTCCTGGGAAGTCCTCGTGTTGCACCCATCGTTTTCGTTTTCGTTTTTCTATTCTTTTCTTTTTATCCTCACGGATTATTCCGGCCCTGGGGTGTTGGCCTCGAAACGAGCTTTCCGAACAGTACTCACGGGCCCCGTGAGTCCATCGGGATCGAAAGTTAGGTACGAGAACGTAGAGACGCGGGAATTCCGTTTACCAAGCAATTTTCATTTTTGTATTCCGTCGTACATAAGTAGTATTCCGTTAATCGAGTCGGGCTGGGGAAATTGCGTTAATTGAGTCGCTTAAAAGCCGGAAGTTGAACACTCTAGACTTCCTTCGAGAAGAGAAATTGAGTCGCTTCCAGTAAATTTGCAATGCATAATGTGACGGGTGCGATCATACCAGCACTAATGCACCGGATCCCATCAGAACTCCGAAGTGAAGCGTGCTTGGGCGAGAGTAGTACTAGGATGGGTGACCTCCTGGGAAGTCCTCGTGTTGCACCCCTCGTTTTCGTTTTCGTTTTTCTATTCTTTTCTTTTTATACTCACGGATTATTCCGGCCCTGGGGTGTTGGCCTCGAAACGAGCTTTCCGAACAGTACTCACGGGCCCCGTGGGTCCATCGGGATCAAAAGTTAGGCACGAGAACGTAGAGACGCGGGAATTCCGTTTACCAAGCAATTCTCATTTTTGTATTCCGTCGTACATAAGTAGTATCGTAATCGCGTCGGTGCTAGGGAAAATTGCTTGGTTGAGTCGTTAAAAGCCGGACAAGTAACACTCTAGACTTCCTTCGAGAAGAGAAATTGAGTCGCTTCAAGTAAATTTGCAATGCGAAACATGACGGGTGCGATCATACCAGCACTAATGCACCGGATCCCATCAGAACTCCGAAGTTAAGCGTGCTTGGGCGAGAGTAGTACTAGGATGGGTGACCTCCTGGAAAGTCCTCGTGTTGCACCCCTCGTTTTCGCTTTCGTTTTTCTATTCTTTTCTTTTTATCCTCACGGATTATTCCGGCCCTGGGGTGTGGGCCTCGAAACGAGCTTTCCGAACAGTACTCACGGGCCCCGTGAGTCCATCGGGATCGAAAGTTAGGCACGAGAACGAAGAGACGCGGGAATTCCGTTTACCAAGCAATTTTCATTTTTGTATTCCGTCGTACATAAGTAGTATTCCGTTAATCGAGTGGGGCTCGGGAAATTGCGTTAATTGAGTCGCTTAAAAGCCGGAAGTTGAACACTCTAGACTTCCTTCGAGAAGAGAAATTGAGTCGCTTCAAGTAAATTTGCAATGCGTAACATGACGGTGCGATCATACCAGCACTAATGCACCGGATCCCATCAGAACTCCGAAGTTAAGCGTGCTTGGGCGAGAGTAGTACTAGGATGGGTGACCTACTGGGAAGTCCTCGTGTTGCACCCCTCGTTTTCGTTTTCGTTTTTCTATTCTTTTCTTTTTATCCTCACGGATTATTCCGGCCCAAGGGTTTTGGCCTCGAAACGAGCTTTCCGAACAGTACTCACGGGCCCCGTGAGTCCATCGGGATCGAAAGTTAGGCACGAGAACGTAGAGACGCGGGAATTCCGTTTACCAAGCAAATTTCATTTTTGTATTCCGTCGTACATAAGTAGTATTCCGTTAATCGAGTCGGGCTAGGGAAATTGCGTTAATTGAGTCGCTTAAAAGCCGGAAGTTGAACACTCTAGACTTCCTTCGAGAAGAGAAATTGAGTCGCTTCAAGTAAATTTGCAATGCGTAACATGACGGGTGCGATCATACCAGCACTAATGCACCGAATCCCATCAGAACTCCGAAGTTAAGCGTGCTTGGGCGAGAGTAGTACTAGGATGGGTGACCTCCTGGGAAGTCTTCGTGTTGCACCCCTCGTTTTCGTTTTCGTTTTTCTATTCTTTTCTTTTTATCCTCACGGATTATTCCGGCCCTGGGGTGTTGGCCTCGAAACGAGCTTTCCGAACAGTACTAACGGGCCCCGTGAGTCCATCGGGATCGAAAGTTAGGCACGAGAACGTAGAGACGCGGGAATTCCGTTTACCAAGCAATTTTCATTTTTGTATTCCGTAGTACATAAGTAGTATTCCGTTAATCGAGTCGGGCTCGGGAAATTGCGTTAATTGAGTCGCTTAAAAGCCGGAAGTTGAACACTCTAGACTTCCTTCGAGAAGGGAAATTGAGTCGCTTCAAGTAAATTCGCAATGCGTAACATGACGGGTGCGATCATTCCAGCACTAATGCACCGGATCCCATCAGAACTCCGAAGTTAAGCGGGCTTGGGCGAGAGTAGTACTAGGATGGGTGACCTCCTGGGAATTACTGTGTTGCACCCAACGTTTCGTTTTTTGTTTCTATTCGTTCTTTTTATCCTCACGGATTATTCCGGCATGGGGTTGTTGGCATCGAAACGAGCTTACCGAACGTATCACGGGATCCGAGTCCATCGGGATCGAAAGTTAGGCACGAGAACGTAGAGAAGCGGGAATTCCGTTTACCAAGCAATTTTCATTTTTGTATTCCGTCGTACATAAGTAGTATTACGTTAATCGAGTCGGGCTCGGGAAATTGCGTTAATTGAGTCGCTTAAAAGCCGGAAGTTGAACACTCTAGACTTCCTTCGAGAAGAGAAATTGAGTCGCTTCAAGTAAATTTGCAATGAGTAACATGACGGGTGCGATCATACCAGCACTAATGCACCGGATCCCATCAGAACTCCGAAGTTAAGCGTGCTTGGGCGAGAGTAGTACTAGTACTAGGATGGGTGAACTCCTGGGAAGTCCTCGTGTTGCACCCCTCGTTTTCGTTTTCGTTTTTCTATTCTTTTCTTTTTATCCTCACGGATTATTCCGGCCCTGGGGTGTTGGCCTCGAAACGAGCTTTCCGAACAGTACTCACGGCCCCCGTGAGTCCATCGGGATCGAAAGTTAGGCACGAGAACGTAGAGACGCGGGAATTCCGTTTACCAAGCAATTTTCATTTTTGTATACCGTCGTACATAAGTAGTATTCCGTTAATCGAGTCGGGCTCGGGAAATTGCGTTAATTGAGTCGCTTAAAAGCCGGAAGTTGAACACTCTAGACTTCCTTCGAGAAGAGAAATTGAGTCGCATCAAGTAAATTCGCAATGCGTAACATGACGGGTGCGATCATACCAGCACTAATGCACCGGATCCCATCAGAACTCCGAAGTTAAGTGTGCTTGGGCGAGAGTAGTACTAGGATGGGTGACCTCCTGGGAAGTCCTCGTGTTGCACCCCTCGGTTTCGTTTTCGTTTTTCTATTCTTTTCTTTTTATCCTCACGGATTATTCCGGCCCTGGGGTGTTGGCCTCGAAACGAGCTTTCCGAACAGTACTCAAGGGCCCCGTGAGTCCATCGGGATCGAAAGTTAGGCACGAGAACGTAGAGACGCGGAAATTCCGTTTACCAAGCAATTTTCATTTTTGTATTCCGTCGTACATACGTAGTATTCCGTTAATCGAGTCGGGCTCGGGAAATTGCGTTAATTGAGTCGCTTAAAAGCCGGAAGTTGAACACTCTAGACTTCCTCCGAGAAGAGAAATTGAGTCGCTTCAAGTAAATTCGCAATGCGTAACATGAGGGGTGCGATCATACCAGCACTAATGCACCGGATCCCATCAGAACTCCGAAGTTAAGCGTGCTTGGGCGAGAGTAGTACTAGGATGGGTGACTTCCTGGGAAGTCCTCGTGTTGCACCCCTCGTTTTCGTTTTCGTTTTTCTATTCTTTTCTTTTTATCCTCAAGGATTATTCCGGCCCTGGGGTGTTGGCCTCGAAACGAGCTTTCCGAACAGTACTCACGGGCCCCGTGAGTCCATCGGGGATCGAAAGTTAGGCACGAGAACGTAGAGACGCGGGAATTCCGTTTACAAAGCAATTTTCATTTTTGTATTCCGTCGTACATAAGTAGTATTCCGTTAATCGAGTAGGGCTCGGGAAATTGCGTTAATTGAGTCGCTTAAAAGCCGGAAGTTGAACACTCTAGACTTCCTTCGAGAAGAGAAATTGGGTCGCTTCAAGTAAATTCGCAATGCGTAACATGACGGGTGCGATCATACCAGCACTAATGAACCGGATCCCATCAGAACTCCGAAGTTAAGCGTGCTTGGGCGAGAGTAGTACTAGGATGGGTGACCTCCTGGGAAGTCCTCGTGTTGCACCCCTCGTTTTCGTTTCCGTTTTTCTATTCTTTTCTTTTTATCCTCACGGATTATTCCGGCCCTTGGGTGTTGGCCTCGAAACGAGCTTTCCGAACAGTACTCACGGGCCCCGTGAGTCCATCGGGATCGAAAGTTAGGCACGAGAACGTAGAGACGCGGGAATTCCGTTTGTCAAGCAATTTTCATTTTTGTATTCCGTCGTACATAAGTAGTATTCCGTTCTAAATGAGTCGGGCTCGGAAATGGTTGTTGAGCTCGCTAAAGAGCAGGAAGTGAACAATCTCGACTTCCTTTCGAGACGAGAAATGAGTAGCTTCAAGTAAATTTGCAAATGAGGAAAATGACGCGGTGAGATCATACCAGCCATAAATGCACCGGATCCCATAGAACTCCGAAGTGAAGCGGGCTTTGGGCGGAGACTGACTAGGATGGGGTGACCTCCTGGGAAGTCCTCGTGTTGCACCCCTCGTTTTCGTTTTCGTTTTTCTATTCTTTTCTTTCTATCCTCA
This sequence comes from Melaleuca alternifolia, assembly GCA_019926035.1. Classification (NCBI taxonomy): domain Eukaryota; kingdom Viridiplantae; phylum Streptophyta; class Magnoliopsida; order Myrtales; family Myrtaceae; genus Melaleuca; species Melaleuca alternifolia. The sequence goes on along the minus strand of JAGKPW010000613.1, from coordinate 7,919 downwards.
CGGATTATTCCGGCCCTGGGGTGTTGGCCTCGAAACGAGCTTTCCGAACAGTACTCACGGGCCCCGTGAGTCCGTCGGGATCGAAAGTTAGGCACGAGAACGTAGAGACGCGGGAATTCCGTTTACCAAGCAATTTTCATTTTTGTATTCCGTCGTACATAAGTAGTATTCCGTTAATCGAGTCGGGCTCGGGAAATTGCGTTGATTGAGTCGCATAAAAGCCGGAAGTTGAACACTCTAGACTTCCTTCGAGAAGAGAAATTGAGTCGCTTCAAGGAAATTTGCAATGCGTGACATGACGGGTGCGATCATACCAGCACTAATGCACCGGATCCCATCAGAACTCCGAAGTTAAGCGTGCTTGGGCGAGAATAGTACTAGGATGGGTGACCTCCTGGGAAGTCCTCGTGTTGCACCCCTCGTTTTCGTTTTCGTTTTTCTATTCTTTTCTTTTTATCCTCACGGATTATTACGGCCCTGGGGTGTTGGCCTCGAAACGAGCTTTCCGAACAGTACTCACGGGCCCCGTGAGTCCATCGGGATCGAAAGTTAGGCACGAAGTAGGACGCGGGAAAACGGGAATTCCGTTTACCAAGCAATTTTCATGTTTGTATTCCGTCGTACATAAGTAGTATTCCGTTAATCGAGTCGGGCTCGGGAAATTGCGTAAATTGAGTCGCTTAAAAGCCGGAAGTTGAACACTCTAGACTTCCTTCGAGAAGAGAAATTGAGTCGCTTCAAGTAAATTTGCAATGCGAAACATGACGGGTGCGATCATACCAGCACTAATGCACCGGATCCCATCAGAACTCCGAAGTTAAGCGTGCTTGGGCGAGAGTAGTACTAGGATGGGTGACCTACTGGGAAGTCCTCGTGTTGCACCCCTCGTTTTCGTTTTCGTTTTTCTATTCTTTTCTTTTTATCCTCACGGATTATTCCGGCCCTGGGGTGTTGGCCTCGAAACGAGCTTTACGAACAGTACTCACGGGCCCCGTGAGTCCATCGGGATCGAAAGTTAGGCACGAGAACGTAGAGACGCGGGAATTCCGTTTACCAAGCAATTTTCAGTTTTGTATTCCGTCGTACATAAGTAGTATTCCGTTAATCGCGTCGGGCTCGGGAAATTGCGTTAATTGAGTCGCTTAAAAGCCGGAAGTTGAACCCTCTAGACTTCCTTCGAGAAGAGAAATTGAGTCGCTTCAAGTAAATTTGCAATGCGTAAAAAGACGGGTGCGATCATACCAGCACTAATGCACCGGATCCCATCAGAACTCCGAAGTTAAGTGTGCTTGGGCGAGAGTAGTACTAGGATGGGTGACCTCCTGGGAAGTCATCGTGTTGCACCCCTCGTTTTCGTTTTCGTTTTTCTATTCTTTTCTTTTTATCCTCACGGATTATTCCGGCCATGGGGTGTTGGCCTCGAAACGAGCTTTCCGAACAGTACTCACGGGCCCCGTGAGTCCATCGGGATCGAAAGTTAGGCACGAGAACGTAGAGACGCGGGAATTGCGTTTACCAAGCAATTTTCATTTTTGTATTCCGTCGTACATAAGTAGTATTCCGATAATCGAGTCGGGCTCGGGAAATTGCGTTAATTGAGTCGCTTAAAAGCCGGAAGTTGAACACTCTAGACTTCCTTCGAAAAGAGAAATTGAGTCGCTTCAAGTAAATTCGCAATGAGTAACATGACGAGTGCGATCATACCAGCACTAATGCACCGGATCCCATCAGAACTCCGAAGTTAAGCGTGTTTGGGCGAGAGTAGTACTAGGATGGGTGACCTCCTGGGAAGTCCTCGTGTTGCACCCCTCGTTTTCGTTTTCGTTTTTCTATTCTTTTCTTTTTATCCTCAAGGATTATTCCGGCCCTGGGGTGTTGGCCTCGAAACGAGCTTTCCGAACAGTACTCACGGGCCCGGTGAGTCCATCGGGATCGAAAGTTAGGCACGAGAACGTAGAGACGCGGGGATTCCGTTTACCAAGCAATTTTCATTTTTGTATTCCGTCGTACATAAGTAGTATTCCGTTAACCGAGTCGGGCTCGGGAAATTGCGTTAATTGAGTCGCTTAAAAGGCGGAAGTTGAACACTCTAGACTTCCTTCGAGAAGAGAAATTGAGTCGCTTCAAGAGAAAATTGGCAATGCGTAACATGACGGGTGCGATCATACCAGCACTAATGCACCGGATCCCATCAGAACTCCGAAGTTAAGCGTGCTTGGGCGAGAGTAGAACTAGTACTAGGATGGGTGACCTCCTGGGAAGTCCTCGTGTTGCACCCCTCGTTTTCGTTTTCGTTTTTCTATTCTTTTCTTTTTATCCTCACGGATTATCCCGGCCCTGGGGTGTTGGCCTCGAAACGAGCTTTCCGAACAGTACTCACGGGCCCAGTGAGTCCATCGGGATCGAAAGTTAGGCACGAGAACGTAGAGACGCGGGAATTCGGTTTACCAAGCAATTTTCATTTTTGTATTCCGTCGTACATAAGTAGTATTCCGTTAATCGAGTCGGGCTCGGGAAATTGCGTTAATTGAGTCGCTTAAAAGCCCGAAGTTGAACACTCTAGACTTCCTTCGAGAAGAGAAATTGAGTCGCTTCAAGTAAATTCGCAATGCGTAACATGACGGGTGCGATCATACCAGCCACATAAGTGCACCGGGATCCCACCGAACTAAGAAGGAAGCCGTTGTTGGGCGAGGTTAGTACTGGATGGGTGACCTCCTGGGAAGTCCTCGTGGTGCACCCCTCGTTTTCGTTTTCGTTTTTCTATTCTTTTCTTTTTATCCTCACGGATTATTCCGGCCCTGGGGTGTTGGCCTCGAAACGAGCTTTCCGAACTGTACTCACGGGCCCCGTGAGTCCATCGGGATCGAAAGTTAGGCACGAGAACGTAGAGACGCGGGAATTCCGTTTACCAAGCAATTTTCATTTTTGTATTCCGGCGTACATAAGTAGTATTCCGTTAATCGAGTCGGGCTCGGGAAATTGCGTTAATTGAGTCGCTTAAAAGTCGGAAGTTGAACACTCTAGACTTCTTTCGAGAAGAGAAATTGAGTCACTTCAAGTAAATTTGCAATGCATAACGAGATGTGTGCGATCATACCAGCACTAATGCACCGGATCCCATCAGAACTCCGAAGTTAAGCGTGCTTGGGCGAGAGTAGTACTAGGATGGGTGACCTCCTTGGAAGTCCTCGTGTTGCACCCCTCGTTTTCGTTTTCGTTTTTCTATTCTTTTCTTTTTATCCTCACGGATTATTCCGGCCCTGGGGTGTTGGCCTCGAAACGAGCTTTCCGAACAGTACTCACGGGCCCCGTGAGTCCATCGGAATCGAAAGATAGGCACGAGAACGTAGAGACGCGGGAATTCCGTTTACCAAGCAATTTTCATTTTTGTATTCCGTCGTACATAAGTAGTATTCCGTTAATCGAGTCGGGCTCGGGAAAATGCGTTAATTGAGTCGCTTAAAAGCCGGAAGTTGAACACTCTAGACTTCCTTCGAGAAGAGAAATTGAGTCGCTTCAAGTAATTTTGCAATGCGTAACATGACGGGTGCGATCATACCAGCACTAATGCACCGGATCCCATCAGAACTCCGAAGTTAAGCGTGCTTGGGCGAGAGTAGTACTAGGATGGGTGACCTCCTGGGAAGTACTCGTGTTGCACCCCTCGTTTTCGTTTTCGTTTTTCTATTCTTTTCTTTTTATCCTCACGGATTATTCCGGCCCTGGGTGTTGGCCTCGAAACGAGCTTTCCGAACAGTACTCACGGGCCCCGTGAGTCCATCGGGATAGAAAGTTAGGCACGAGAACGTAGAGACGCGGGAATTCCGTTTACCAAGCAATTTTCATTTTTGTATTCCGTCGTACATAAGTAGTATCCCGTTAATCGAGTCGGGCTCGGGAAATTGCGTTAATTGAGTCGCTTAAAAGCCGGAAGTTGAACACTCTGGACTTCCTTCGAGAAGAGAAATTGAGTCGCTTCAAGTAAATTCGCAATGCGTAACATGACGGGTGCGATCATACCAGCACTAATGCACCGGATCCCATCAGAACTCCGAAGTTAAGCGTGCTTGGGCGAGAGTAGTACTAGGATGGGTGACCTCCTAGGAAGTCCTCGTGTTGCACCCCTCGTTTTCGTTTTCGTTTTTCTATTCTTTTCTTTTTATCCTCAGGGATTATTCCGGCCCTGGGGTGTTGGCCTCGAAACGAGCTTTCCGAACAGTACTCACGGGCCCCGTGAGCCCATCGGGATCGAAAGTTAGGCACGAGAACGTAGAGACGCGGGAATTCCGTTTACCAAGCAATTTTCATTTTTGTATTCCGTCGTACATAAGTAGTATTCCGATAATCGAGTCGGGCTCGGGGAATTGCGTTAATTGAGTCGCTTAAAAGCCGGAAGTTGAACACTCTAGAATTCCTTCGAGAAGAGAAATTGAGTCGCTTCAAGTAAATTCGCAATGCGTAACATGACGGGTGCGAATCATACCAGCACTATGCACCGGATCCCATCAGAACTCGAAGTTAAGCGTGCTTGGGCGAGAGTAGTACTAGGATGGGTGACCTCCTGGGAAGTCCTCGTGTTGCACCCCTCGTTTTCGTTTTCGTTTTTCTATTCTTTTCTTTTTATCCTCACGGATTATTCCGGACCTGGGGTGTTGGCCTCGAAACGAGCTTTCCGAACAGTACTCACGGGCCCCGTGAGCCCATCGGGATCGAAAGTTAGGCACGAGAACGTAGAGACGCGGGAATTCCGTTTACCAAGCAATTTTCAGTTTTGTATTCCGTCGTACATAAGGCGTTTCGTTAACCGAAGTCGGCGCTCGGGAAATGCGTAATGACGTCGCTTAAAGCCGGAACAGTTGAACACTCTAGCTTCCTTTCGAGGAAGAGAAATTGAGTCGCTTCAAGTAAATTTGCAATGCGTGACATGACGGGTGCGATCATACCAGCAATAATGCACCGGATCCCATCAGAACTCCGAAGTTAAGCGTGCTTGGGCGAGAGTAGTACTAGGATGGGTGACCTCCTGGGAAGTCCTCGTGTTGCACCCCTCGTTTTCGTTTCGTTTTTCTATTCTTTTCTTTTTATCCTCACGGATTATTCCGGCCCTGGGGTGTTGGCCTCGAAACGAGCTTTCCGAACAGTAATCACGGGCCCCGTGAGTCCATCGGGATCGAAAGTTAGGCACGAGAACGTAGAGACGCGGGAATTCCGTTTACCAATCAATTTTCATTTTTGTATTCCGTCGTACATTAGTAGTATTCCGTTAATCGAGTCGGGCTCGGGAAATTGCGTTAATTGAGTCGCTTAAAAGCCGGAAGTCGAACACTCTAGACTTCCTTCGAGAAGAGAAATTGAGTCGCTTCAAGTAAATTTGCAATGCGTAACATGAGGGTGCGATCATACCAGCACTAATGCACCGGATCCCATCAGAACTCCGAAGTTAAGCGTGCTTGGGCGAGAGTAGTACTAGGGTGGGTGACCTCCTGGGAAGTCCTCGTGTTGCACCCCTCGTTTTCGTTTTCGTTTTTCTATTCTTTTCTTTTTATCGTCACGGATTATTCCGGCCCTGGGGTGTTGGCCTCGAAACGAGCTTTCCGAACAGTACTCACGGGCCCCGTGGGTCCATCGGGATCAAAAGTTAGGCACGAGAACGTAGAGACGCGGGAATTCCGTTTACCAAGCAATTTTCATTTTTGTATTCCGTCGTACATAAGTAGTATTCCGTTAATCGAGTCGGGCTCGGGAAATTGCGTTAATTGAGTCGCTTAAAAGACGGAAGTTGAACACTCTAGACTTCCTTCGAGAAGAGAAATTGAGTCGCTTCAAGTAAATTTGCGATGCATAACATGACGGGTGAGATCATACCAGCACTAATGCACCGGATCCCATCAGAACTCCGGTTGGTGGGTCCAGGTAAGTTAAAGCGTGCTGTTGGGCCGAGAGTAGCTACGAGGAGCGCAGTGGACCTCCTGGACGAAGTCGCGTGTTGCACACCCTCGTTTTCGTTTTCTTTTTTTTTGTTTTTTCTATTCTTTCTTTTTATCCTCAAGGATTATTCCAGCCCAAGGTGTTGGCCTCGAAACGAGCTTTCCGAACAGTACTCACGGCCCCCGTGAGTCCATCGGGATCGAAAGTTAGGCACGAGAACGTAGAGACGCGGGAATTCCGTTTACCAAACAATTTTCATTTTTGTATTCCGTCGTACATAAGTAGTATTCCGTTAATCGAGTCGGGCTCGGGAAATTGCGTTAATTGAGTCCCTTAAAAGCCGGAAGTTGAACACTCTAGACTTCCTTCGAGAAGAGAAATTGAGTCGCTTCAAGTAAATTTGCAATGCGTAACATGAGGGTGCGATCATACCAGCACTAATGCACCGGATCCCATCAGAACTCCGAAGTTAAGCGTGATTGGGCGAGAGTAGTACTAGGATGGGTGACCTCCTGGGAAGTCCTCGTGTTACACCCCTCGTTTTCGTTTTCGTTTTTCTATTCTTTTCTTTTTATCCTCACGGATTATTCCGGCCCTGGGGTGTTGGCCTCGAAACGAGCTTTCCGAACAGTACTCACGGGCCCGTGAGTCCATCGGGATCGAAAGTTAGGCACGAGAACGTAGAGACGCGGGATTTCCGTTTACCAAGCAATTTTCATTTTTGTATTCCGTCGTACATAAGTAGTATTCCGTTAATCGAGTCGGGCTCGGGAAATTACGTTGATTGAGTCGCTTAAAAGCCGGAAAGATGAACACTCATAGATTTTTAGACTTCCTTCGAGAGAGCAGACAATTGAGTCGCTTCAAGTAAATTCGCAATGCGTAACATGACGGGTGCGATCATACCAGCACTAATGAACCGGATCCCATCAGAACTCCGAAGTTAAGCGTGCTTGGGCGAGAGTAGTACTAAGATGGGTGACCTCCTGGGAAGTCCTCGTGTTGCACCCCTCGTTTTCGTTTTCGTTTTTCTATTCTTTTCTTTTTATCCTCACGGATTATTCCGGCCCTGGGGTGTTGGACTCGAAACGAGCTTTCCGAACAGTACTCACGGGCCCCGTGAGTCCATCGTGATCGAAAGTTAGGCACGAGAACGTAGAGACGCGGGAATTCCGTTTACCAAGCAATTTTCATTTTTTTATTCCGTCGTACATAAGTAGTATTCCGTTAATCGAGTCGGGCTCGGGAAATTGCGTTAATTGAGTCGCTTAAAAGCCGGAAGTTGAACACTCTAGACTTCCTTCGAGAAGAGAAATTGAGTCGATTCAAGTAAATTCGCAATGCGTAACATGACGGGTGCGATCATACCAGCACTAATGCACCGGATCCCATCAGAACTCCGAAGTTAAGCGTGCTTGTGCGAGAGTAGTACTAGGATGGGTGACCTCCTGGGAAGTCCTCGTGTTGCACCCTTCGTTTTCGTTTTCGTTTTTCTATTCTTTTCTTTTTATCCTCACGGATTATTCCGGCCCTGGGGTGTCGGCCTCGAAACGAGCTTTCCGAACAGTACTCACGGGCCCCGTGAGTCCATCGGGATCGAAAGTTAGCCACGAGAACGTAGAGACGCGGGAATTCCGTTTACCAAGCAATTTTCATTTTTGTATTCCGTCGTACATAAGTAGTATTCCGTTAATCGAGTCGCGCTCGGGAAATTGCGTTGATTGAGTCGCTTAAAAGCCGGAAGTTGAACACTCTAGACTTCCTTCGAGAAGAGAAATTGAGTCGCCTCAAGTAAATTTGCAATGCGTAACATGACGGGTGCGATCATACCAGCACTAATGCACCGGATCCCATCAGAACTCCGTAGTTAAGCGTGCTTGGGCGAGAGTAGTACTAGGATGGGTGACCTCCTGGGAAGTCCTCGTGTTGCACCCCTCGTTTTCGTTTTCGTTTTTCTATTCTTTTCTTTTTATCCTCACGGATTATTC
>JAGKPW010000611.1:0-17607 GCA_019926035.1 Melaleuca alternifolia | reverse complement strand
ACTCACGGGGCCCGTGAGTACTGTGCGGAAAGCTCGTTTCGAGGCCAACACCCCAGGGCCGGAATAATCCGTGAGGATAAAAAGAAAAGAATAGAAAAACGAAAACGAAAACGAGGGGTGCAACACGAGGACTTCTCAGGAGGTCACCCATCCTAGTTCTACTCTCGCCCAAGCACGCTTAACTTCGGAGTTCTGATGGGATCCGGTGCATTAGTGCTGGTATGATCGCACACGTCATGTTACGCATTGCAAATTTACTTGAAGCGACTCAATTTCTCTTCTCGAAGGAAGTCTAGAGTGTTCAACTTCCGGCTTTAAAGCGACTCAATTAACGCAATTTCCCGAGCCCGACTCGATTAACGGAATACTACTTATGGACGACGGAATACAAAAATGAAAATTGCTTGGTAAACGGAATTCCCGCGGTCTCTACGGTTCCGTGCCTAACTTTCTGATGCCCGATGTTGGCCAACGGGCCCGTGAGTACTGTTCGGAAAGCTCGTTTCGAGGCCAACACCCCAGGGCGGGAATAATCCGTGAGGATAAAAAGAAAAGAATAGAAAAACGAAAACGAAACCGAGGGGTGCAACACGAGGACTTCCCAGGAGGTCACCCATCCTAGTACTACTCTCGCCCAAGCCCGCTTAACTTCGGAGTTCTGATGGGATCCGGTGCATTAGTGCTGGTATGATCGCACCCGTCATGTTACGCATTGCAAATTTAATTGAAGCGACTCAATTTCTCTTCTCGAAGGAAGTCTAGAGTGTTCAACTTCCGGCTTTTAAGCGACAGCAACGTAACGCAATTTCCCGAGCCCGACTCGATTGACGGAATACTACTTATGTACGAGGAAATACAAAAATGAGAGTTGCTTGGTAAACGGAATTCCCGCGTCTCTACGTTCTCGTGCCTAACTTTCGATCCCGATGGACTCACGGGGCCCGTGAGTACAGTTCGGAAAGCTCGTTTCGAGGCCAACACCCCAGGGCCGGAATAATCCGTGAGGATAAAAAGAAAAGAATAGAAAAACGAAAACGAAAACGAGGGGTGCAACACGAGAACTTCCCAGGAGGTCACCCATCCTAGTACTACTCTCGCCCAAGCACGCTTAACTTCGGAGTTCTGATGGGATCCGGTGCATTAGTGCTGGTATGAACGCACCCGTCATGTTACGCATTGCAAATTTACTTGAAGCGACTCAATTTCTCTTCTCGAAGGAAGTCTAGAGTGTTCAACTTCCGGCTTTTAAGCGACTCAATTAACGCAATTTCCCGAGCCCGACTCGGTTAGCGGAATACTACTTATGTACGACGGAATACAAAAATGAAAATTGCTTGGTCAACGGAATTCCCGCGTCTCTACGTTCTCGTGCCTAACTTTCGATCCCGATGGACTCACGGGGGCCGTGAGTACTGTTCGGAAAGCTCGTTTCGAGGCCAACACCCCAGGGCCGGAATAATCCGTGAGGATAAAAAGAAAAGAATAGAAAAACGAAAACGAAAACGAGGGGTGCACCACGAGGACTTCCCAGGAGGTCACCCATCCTAGTACTACTCTTCGCCCAAAGAGCACGCCTTAACTTCGGAGTTCTGGATGGGATCGGCTGCATTAGTGCTGTATGTATTACGCACCCGGTTCATGTTACGCATGCGAAATTTACTTGAAGCGACTCAATTTCTCTTCTCGAAGGAAGTCTAGAGTGTTCAACTTCCGGCTCTTAAGCGACTCAATTAACGCAATTTCCCGAGCCCGACTCGATTAACGGAATACTACTCATGTACGACGGAATACAAAAATGAAAATTGCTTGGTAAACGGATTTCCCGCGTCTCTACGTTCTCGTGCCTAACTTTCGATCCCGATGGACTCACGGGGCCCGTGTGTACTGTTCGGAAAGCTCGTTTCGAGGCCAACACCCCAGGGCCGGAATAATCCCTGAGGATAAAAAGAAAAGAATAGAAAAACGAAAACGAAAACGAGGGGTGCAACACGAGGACTTCCCAGGAGGTCACCCATGCTAGTACTACTCTCGCCCAAGCACGCTTAACTTCGGAGTTCTGATGGGATCCGGTGCATTAGTGCTGGTATGATCGCACCCGTCATGTTACGCATTGCCAATTTACTTGAAGAGACTCAATTTCTCTTCTCGAAGGAAGTCTAGAGTGTTCAACTTCCGGCTTTTAAGCGACTCAATTAACGCAATTTCCCGAGCCCGACTCGCTTAACGGAATACTACTTATGTACGACGGAATACAAAAATGAAAATTGCTTGGTAAACGGAATTCCCGCGTCGCTACGTTCTCGTGCCTAACTTTCGATCCCGATGGACTCACGGGGCCCGTGAGTACTGTTCGGAAAGCTCGTTTCGAGGCCAACACCCCGGGCTGGAATAATCCGTGAGGATAAAAAAAAAAGAAAAGAAAAACGAAAACGAGGGGTGCAACACGAGGACTTCCCAGGAGGTAACCCATCCTAGTACTACTCTCGCCCAAGCACGCTTAACTTCGGAGTTCTGATGGGATCCGGTGCATTAGTGCTGGTATGATCGCACCGTCAGTTACGCATTGCGAATTACTTGAAGCGACTAATTTTCTCTCTCGAAGGAAGTCTAGCGTGTTACTTACGGCCTTTCTTTTAAGCGATCTTCAATAAAGCAATTTCCCGAGCAGACTCGATTAACGGATACTTATTCTGACGACGGGAATACAAAAAACTGAAAATGCTTGGGAACGGAATTCACGCGGTCTCTACGTTCTCGTGCCTAACTTTCGATCCCGATGGACTAACGGGGCCCGTGAGTACTGTTCGGAAAGCTCGTTTCGAGGCCAACACCCCAGGGCCGGAATAATCCGTGAGGATAAAAAGAAAAGAATAGAAAAACGAAAACGAAAACGAAAACGAAAACGAGGGGTGCAACACGAGGACTTCCCAGGAGGTCACCCATCCTAGTACTACTCTCGCCCAAGCACGCTTAACTCCGGAGTTCTGATGGGATCCGGTGCATTAGTGCTGGTATGATCGCACCCGTCATGTTATGCATTGCAAATTTACTTGAAGCGACTCAATTTCTCTTTTCGAAGGAAGTCTAGAGTGTTCAACTTCCGGCTTTTAAGCGACTCAATTAACGCAATTTCCCGAGCCCGACTCGATTAACGGAATACTCCTTATGTACGACGGAATACAAAAATGAAAATTGCTTGGTAAACGGAATTCCCGCGTCTCTTCGTTCTCGTGCCTAACTTTCGATCCCGATGGACTCAAGGGGCCCGTGAGTACTGTCCGGAAAGCTCGTTTCGAGGCCAACACCCCAGGGCCGGAATAATACGTGAGGATAAAAAGAAAAGAATAGAAAAACGAAAACGAAAACGAAAACGAGGGGTGCAACACGAGGACTTCCCAGGAGTTCACCCATCCTAGTACTAGTACTACTCTCGCCCAAGCACGCTTAACTTCGGAGTTCTGATGGGATCCGGTGCATTTATGGTTATGGATCGCACCCGTCATGTACGCATTGCGAATTTACTTGAAGCGACTCAATTTCTCTTCGCGAGGAAGGCTAGAGTGTTCAACTTCAGGCTTTTAGGCGACCTCAATAAAGCAATTCCGAGCCCGACTCGATTACGGCATACGAACTTATGTACGACGGATACAAAAATGAAAACATGCTTGTAAACGGATTCCCGCGTCTCTCGTTTCTCGTGCCTAACTTTCGATCCAGATGGACTCACGGGGCCCGTGAGTACTGTTCGGAACGTCGTTCGAGGCCAACACACCAGGGCCGGAATATCCGTGAGGATAAAAAGAAAAGAATAGAAAAACGGAAACGAAAACGAGGGGTGCAACACGAGGACTTCCCAGGAGGTCACCCATCCTAGTACTACTCTCGCCCAAGCACGCTTAACTTCGGAGGTCTGATGGGATCCGGTGCATTAGTGCTGGTATGATCGCACCCGTCATGTTACGCATTGCAAATTTACTTGAAGCGACTCAATTTCTCTTCTCGAAGGAAGTCTAGAGTGTTCAACTTCCGGCTTTTAAGCGACTCAATTAACGCAATTTTTCGAGCCCGACTCGATTAACGGAATACTACTTATGTACGACGGAATACAAAAATGAAAATTGCTTGTTAAACGGAATTCCCGCGTCTCTACGTTCTCGTGCCTAACTTTCGATCCCGATGGACTCACGGGGCCCGTGAGTACTGTTCGAAAGCTCGTTTCGAGGCCAACACCCCAGGGCCGGAATAATCCGTGAGGATAAAAAGAAAAGAATAGAAAAACGAAAACGAAAACGAAAACGAAAACGAGGGGTGCAACACGAGGACTTCCCAGGAGGTCACCCATCCTAGTTCTACTCTCGCCCAAGCACGCTTAACTTTGGAGTTCTGATGGGATCCGGTGCATTAGTGCTGGTATGATCGCACCCGTCATGTTATGCATTGCAAATTTACTGGAAGCGACTCAATTTCTCTTCTCGAAGGAAGTCTAGAGTGTTCAACTTCCGGCTTTTGAGCGACTCAATTAACGCAATTTCCCGAGCCCGACTCGATTAACGGAATACTACTTATGTACGACGGAATACAAAAATGAAAATTGCTTGGTAAACGGAATTCCCGCGTCTCTACGGTCTCGTGCCTAACTTTCGATCCCGATGGACTCAAGGGGCCGGGAGTACTGTCGAAAGCTCGTTCGAGCCAACACCCAGGGACCGGAAGAATCCGTAGGGATAAAAAGAAAAGTAGAAAAACGAAAAACGACAACGAGGGGTGCAACACGAGGACTCCCAGAAGGCTAACCCATCATAGTACTACTCCGCCCAAGCACGCTTAACTTCGGAGTTCTGAGGGATCGGTGCAGTAGTGCTGGTATGATCGCACCCGTCATGTTACGCAGGCAGGAATTTACTTGAAGCGACTCAATTTCTCTTTCTCGAAGGAGTCTAGATGTGTTCAACTTTCCGGCTTTTAAGCGACTCAATTAACGCAATTTCCCGAGCCCGACTCGATTAACGGAATACTACTTATGTACGAAGGAATACAAAAATGAAAATTGCTTGGTAAACGGAATTCCCGCGTCTCTACGTTCTCGTGCCTAACTTTCGATCCCGATGGACTCACGGGGCCCCTGAGTACTGTTCGGAAAGCTCGTTTCGAGGCCAACACCCCAGGGCCGGAATAATCCGTGAGGATAAAAAGACAAGAATAGAAAAACGAAAACGAAAACGAGGGGTGCAACACGAGGACTTCCCAGGAGGTCACCCATCCCAGTACTACTCTCGCCCAAGCACGCTTAACTTCGGAGTTCTGATGGGATCCGGTGCATTAGTGCTGGTATGATCGCACCCGTCGTGTTATGCATTGCTAATTTACTTGAAGCGACTCAATTTCTCTTCTCGAAGGAAGTCTAGAGTGTTCAACTTCCGGCTTTTAAGCGACTCAATTAACGCAATTTCCCGAGCCCGACTCGATTAAAGGAATACTACTTATGTACGACGGAATACAAAAATGAAAATTGCTTGGTAAACGGAATTCCCGCGTCTCTACGTTCTCGTGCCTAACTTTCGATCCCGATGGCCTCACGGGGCCCGTGAGTACTGTTCGGAAAGCTCGTTTCGAGGCCAACACCCCAGGGCCGGAATAATCCGTGAGGATAAAAAGAAAAGAATAGACAAACGAAAACGAAAACGAGGGGTGCAACACGAGGACTTCCCAGGAGGTCACCCATCCTAGTACTACTCTCGCCCAAGCACGCTTAACTTCGGAGTTCTGATGAGATCCGGTGCATTAGTGCTGGTATGATCGCACCCGTCATGTTACGCATTGCGAATTTACTTGAAGCGACTCAATTTCTCTTCTCGAAGGAAGGTCTAGAGTGTTAAACTTCAGGCTTTTAAGCGACTCAATTAACGGCATGTCCCGAGCCCGACTCGATTACGGAATACTACTTAGTACGAGGAATACAAAAAATGAAAATTGTTGGTGAAACGGAATTCCCGCGTCTCTTAGTTCTCGTGCCTAACTTTCGATCCCGATGGACTCACGGGGCCCGTGAGTAATGTTCGGAAAGCTCGTTTCGAGGCCAACACCCCAGGGCCGGAATAATCCGTGAGGGTAAAAAGAAAAGAATAGAAAAACGAAAACGAAAACGAGGGGTGCAACACGAGGACTTCCCAGGAGGTCACCCATCCTAGTACTACTCTCGCCCAAGCACGCTTAACTTCGGAGTTCTGATGGGATCAGGTGCATTAGTGCTGGTATGATCGCACCCGTCATGTTACGCATTGCCAATTTTCTCTTGAAGCGACTCAATTTCTCTTCTCGAAGGAAGTCTAGAGTGTTCAACTTCCGGCTTTTAAGAGACTCAATTAACGCAATTTCCCGAGCCCGACTCGATTAACGGAATACTACTTATGTACGACGGAATACAAAAATGAAAATTGCTTGGAAAACGGAATTCCCGCGTCTCTACGTTCTCGTGCCTAACTTTCGATCCCGATGGACTCACGGGGCCCGTGAGTACTGTTCGGAAAGCTCGTTTCGAGGCCAACACCACAGGGCCGGAATAATCCGTGAGGATAAAAAGAAAAGAATAGAAAAACGAAAACGAGGGGTGCAACACGAGGACTTCCCAGGAGGTCACCCATCCTAGTACTACTCTCGCCCAAACACGCTTAACTTCAGAGTTCTGCTGGGATCCGGTGCATTAGTGCTGGTATGATCGCACCCGTCATGTTATGCATTGCAAATTTACTTGAAGCGACTCAATTTCTCTTCTCGAAGGAAGTCTAGAGTGTTCAACTTCTGGCTTTTAAGCGACTCAATTAACGCAATTTCCCGACCCCGACTCGATTAACGGAATACTACTTATATACGACAGAATACAAAAATGAAAATTGCTTGGTAAATGGAATTCCCGCGTCTCTACGTTCTCGTGCCTAACTTTCGATCCCGAAGGACTCACGGGGCCCGTGAGTACTGTTCGGAAAGCTCGTTTCGAGGCCAACACCCCAGGGCCGGAATAATCAGTGAGGATAAAAAGAAAAGAATAGAAAAACGAAAACGAAAACGAGGGGTGCAACACGAGGACTTCCCAGGAGGTCACCCATCCTAGTATTACTCTCGCCCAAGCACGCTTAACTTCGGAGTTCTGATGGGATCCGGTGCATTAGTGCTGGTATGATCGCACCGTCATGTTACGCATTGCAAATTTACTTGAAGCGACTCAATTTCTCTTCTCGAAGGAAGTCTAGAGTGTTCAACTTCCGGCTTTTAAGCGACTCAATTCACGCAATTTCCCGAGCCCGACTCGATTAACGGAATACTACTTATGTACGACGGAATACAAAAATGAAAATTGCTTGGTAAAAGGAATTCCCGCGTCTCTACGTTCTCGTGCCTAACTTTCGATCCCGATGGACTCACGGGCCCCGTGAGTACTGTTCGGAAAGCTCGTTTCGAGGCCAACACCCCAGGGCCGGAATAATCTGTGAGGATAAAAAGAAAAGAATAGAAAAACGAAAACGAAAACGAGGGGTTGCAACACGAGGAATTCACAGTAGGCCACCCATCCTAGTATACTCTCGACAAGCACGCTTAACTTCGGAGTTCTGATGGGATCCGGTGCATTTAGTGCTGGGACGGATCGTCACCCGTATGTTACGCATGCGAATTTAATGGAAGCGACTCAATTTCTCTTCTCGAAGGAAGTCTAGAGTGTTCAACTTCCGGCTTTTAAGCGACTCAATTAACGCAAATTCCCGAGCCCGACTCGATTAACGGAATACTACTTATGTACGACGGAATAAAAAATTAAAATTGCTTGGTAAACGGAATTCCCGCGTCTCTACGTTCTCGTGCCTAACTTTCGATCCCGATGGACTCACGGGGCCCGTGAGTACTGCTCGGAAAGCTCGTTTCGAGGCCAACACCCCAGGGCCGGAATAATCCGTGAGGATAAAAAGAAAAGAAAAGAAAAACGAAAACGAAAACGAGGGGTGCAACACGAGGACTTCCCAGGAGGTCACCCATCCTAGTACTACTCTCGCCCAAGCACGCTTAACTTCGGAGTCCTGATGGGATCCGGTGCATTAGTGCTGGTATGATCGCACCCGTCATGTTACGCATTGCAAATTTACTTGAAGCGACTTAATTTCTCTTCTCGAAGGAAGTCTAGAGTGTTCAACTTCCGGCTTTTAAGCGACTCAATTAACGCAATTTCCCGAGCCCGACTCGATTAACGGAATACTAATTATGTACGACGGAATACAAAAATGAAAATTGCTTGGTAAACGGAATTCCCGCGTCTCTACGTTCTCGTGCCTAACTTTCGATACCGATGGACTCACGGGGCCCGTGAGTACTGTTCGGAAAGCTCGTTTCGAGGCCAACACCCCAGGGCCGGAATAATCCGTGAGGATAAAAAGAAAAGAATAGAAAAACGAAAAGGAAAACGAGGGGTGCAACACGAGGACTTCCCAGGAGGTCACCCATCCTAGTACTACTCTCGCCCAAGCACGCTTAACTGCGGAGTTCTGATGGGATCCGGTGCATTAGTGCTGGTATGATCGCACCCGTCATGTTACGCATTGCGAATTTACTTGAAGCGACTCAATTTCTCTTCTCGAAGGAAGTCTAGAGTGTTCAACCTCCGGCTTTTAAGCGACTCAATTAACGCAATTTCCCGAGCCCAACTCGGTTAACGGAATACTACTTATGTACGACGGAATACAAAAATGAAAATTGCTTGGTAAACGGAATTCCCGCGTCTCTACGTTCTGGTGCCTAACTTTCGATCCCGATGGACTCACGGGGCCCGTGAGTACTGTTCGGAAAGCTCGTTTCGAGGCCAACACCCCAGGGCCGGAATAATGCGTGAGGATAAAAAGAAAAGAATAGAAAAACGAAAACGAAAACGAGGGGTGCAACACGAGGACTTCCCAGGAGGTCAACCATCCTAGTACTACTCTCGCCCAAGCACGCTTAACTTCGGAGTTCTGATGGGATCCGGTGCATTAGTGCTGGTATGATCGCACCCGTCATGTCATGCATTGCAAATTTACTTGAAGCGACTCAATTTCTCTTCTCGAAGGAAGTCTAGAGTGTTCAACTTCCGGCTTTTAAGCGGCTCAATTAACGCAATTTCCCGAGCCCGACTCGATTAACGGAATACTACTTATGTACGACGGAATACAAAAATGAAAATTGCTTGGTAAACGAAATTCGCCGTCTTAACGTCTCGTGCCAACGTCGCTCCGATGGACTCACGGGGCCGTGAGTACTGTTCGGAAAGCATGTTTCGAGGCCAAACCCCAGGCCGGAAATAATCCGTGGGATAAAAAAGAAAAGAATAAGAAAAAACGAAAACGGAAAAACGAGGGTGTGCAACACGAGGACTTCCCAGAGGGTAACCCATCCTCGTAATACTCTCGCCAAGCACGCTTAAACTTCGAAGTTTGATGGGAATCCGGGTTGCATGGAGTGCTGGTATGATCGCACCCGTCATGTTACGCATTGCAAATTTATTTGAAGCGACTCAATTTCTCTTCTCGAAGGAAGTCTAGAGTGTTCAACTTCCGGCTTTTAAGCGACTCAATTAACGCAATTTCCCGAGCCCGACCCGATTAACGGAATACTACTTATGTACGACGAAATACAAAAATGAAAATTGCTTGGTAAACGGAATTCCCGCGTCTCTACGTTCTAGTGCCTAACTTTCGATCCCGATGGACTCACGGGGCCCGTGAGTACTGTTCGGAAAGCTCGTTTCGAGGCCAACACCCCAGGGCCGGAATAATCCGTGAGGATAAAAAGGAAAGAATAGAAAAACGAAAACGAAAACGAGGGGTGCAACACGAGGACTTCCCAGGAGGTCACCCATCCTAGTACTACTCTCGCCCAAGCACGCTTAACTTCGGAGTTCTGATGGGATCCGGTGCATTAGTGCTGGTATGATAGCACCCGTCATGTTACGCATTGCGAATTTACTTGAAGCGACTCAATTTCTCTTCTCGAAGGAAGTCTAGAGTGTTCAACTTCCGGCTTTTAAGCGACTCAATTAACGCAATTTCCCGAGCCCGACTCGATTAACGGAATACTACTTCTGTACGACGGAATACAAAAATGAAAATTGCTTGGTAAACGGAATTCCCGCGTCTCTACGTTCTCGTGCCTAACTTTCGATCCCCATGGACTCACGGGGCCCGTGAGTACTGTTCGGAAAGCTCGTTTCGAGGCCAACACCCCAGGGCCGGAATAATCCGTGAGGATAAAAAGAAAAGAATAGAAAAACGAAAACGAAAACGAGGGGTGCAACAAGAGGACTTCCCAGGAGGTCACCCATCCTAGTACTACTCTCGCCCAAGCACGCTTAACTTCGGAGTTCTGATGGGATCCGGTGCATTAGTGCGGGTATGATCGCACCCGTCATGTTATTACGCATTGCGAAAAAAAAAAAAAAATAAATTACTTGAAGCGACTCAAGTTCTTTCTCGAAGGAAGTCTAGAGAGTTCAACTTCGGCTTTTAAGCGACTCAATCAACGCATTTTCCCGAGCCCGACTCGATTAACGGAATACTACTTATGTACGACGGAATACAAAAATGAAAATTGCTTGGTAAACGGAATTCCCGCGTCTCTACGTTCTCGTGCCTAACTTTCGATCCCGATGGACTCACGGGGCCCGTGGTACTGTTCGGAAAGCTCGTTTCGAGGCCAACACCCCAGGGCCGGAATAATCCGTGAGGATAAAAAGAAAAGAATAGAAAAACGAAAACGAAAACGATGGGTGCAACACGAGGACTTCCCAGGAGGTCACCCATCCTAGTACTACTCTCGCCCAAGCACGCCTAACTTCGGAGTTCTGATGGGATCCGGTGCATTAGTGCTGGTATGATCGCACCCGTCATGTTACGCATTGGGAATTTACTTGAAGCGACTCAATTTCTCTTCTCGAAGGAAGTCTAGAGTGTTCAACTTCCGGCTTTTAAGTGACTCAATTAACGCAATTTCCCGAGCCCGACTCGATTAACGGAATAATACTTATGTACGACGGAATACAAAAATGAAAATTGCTTGGTAAACGGAATTCCCGCGTCTCTACGTTCTCGTGCCTAATTTTCGATCCCGATGGACTCACGGGGCCCGTGAGTACTGTTCGGAAAGCTCGTTTCGAGGCCAACACCCCAGGGACGGAATAATCCGTGAGGATAAAAAGAAAAGAATAGAAAAACGAAAACGAAAACGAGGGGTGCAACACGAGGACTTCCCAGGAGGTCAAACCCATCATAGTACTATCTCGCCCAAGCACGCTGAACTTCGGAGTTCTGATGGGATCCGGGCATTAGTGTGGTATGATCGCACCCGTCAGTTACGCTTGCGGATTTACTTGAAGCGGGACTCAATTATCTTCTCGAAGGAAGTCTAGGAGTGTTTCAACTTCCGGCTTAAGGAATCAATAACGCAATTCCCGAGCCAGACTCGATTAACGAATACGATTATGTACGACGGGAATAACAAAAGCAAAATGCTTGGTAACGGAATTCCCGCGGTCTCTCGTTCTCGTGCCGAACTTTCGATCCCGGGACTCACGGGGCCCGTGAGTACTGTTCGGAAAGCTCGTTTCGAGGCCAACACCCCAGGGCTCGAATAATCCGTGAGGATAAAAAGAAAAGAATAGAAAAACGAAAACGAAAACGAGGGGTGCAACACGAGGACTTCCCAGGAGGTCACCCATCCTAGTACTACCCTCGCCCAAGCACGCTTAACTTCGGAGTTCTGATGGGATCCGGTGCATTAGTGCTGGTATGATGGCGCCCGTCATGTTACGCATTGCGAATTTACTTGAAGCGACTCAATTTCTCTTCTCGAAGGAAGTCTAGAGTGTTCAACTTCCGGCTTTTAAGCGACTAAATTAACGCAATTTCCCGAGCCCGACTCGATTAACGGAATACTACTTATGTACGACGGAATACAAAAATGAAAATTGCTTGGTAAACGGAATTCCCGCGTCTCTAAGTTCTCGTGCCTAACTTTCGATCCCGATGGACTCACGGGGCCCGTGAGTACTGTTCGGAAAGCTCGTTTCGAGGCCAACACCCCAGGGCCGGAATAATCCGTGAGGATAAAAAGAAAAGAATAGCAAAACGAAAACGACGGGTGCAACACGAGGACTTCCCAGGAGGTCACCCATCCTAGTACTACTCTCGCCCAAGCACGCTTAACTTCGGAGTTCTGATGGAATCCGGTGCATTAGTGCTGGTATGATCGCACCCGTCATGTTACGCATTGCGAATTTACTTGAGGCGACTCAATTTCTCTTCTCGAAGGAAGTCTAGAGTGTTCAACTTCCGGCTTTTAAGCGACTCAAATAACGCAATTTCCCGAGCCCGACTCGATTAACGGAATACTACTTATGTACGACGGAATACAAAAATGAAAATTGCTTGGTAAACGAAATTCCCGCGTCTCTACGTTCTCGTGCCTAACTTTCGATCCCGATGGACTCACGGGGCCCGTGAGTACTGTTCGGAAAGCTCGTTTCGAGGCCAAACACCCCAGGGCCGGAATAATCCGTGCGGATAACAAGAAAAAGAATAGAAAAACGAAAACGGAAAACGAGGGGTTGCACACGAGGACTTTCCAGAGGTCACCCATTCTAGTACTACTCTCGCCCAAGCACGCTTAACTTCGGAGTTCTGATGGGATCCGGTGCATTAGTGCTGGTATGATCGCACCGTCATGTTACGCATTGCAAATTTACTTGAAGCGACTCAATTTCTCTTCTCGAAGGAAGTCTAGAGTCTTCAACTTCCAGCTTTTAAGCGACTCAATTAACGCAATTTCCCGAGCCCGACTCGATTAACGGAATACTACTTATGTACGACGGAATACAAAAATGAAATTTGCTTGGTAAACGGAATTCCCGCGTCTCTACGTTCTCGTGCCTAACTTTCGATCCCGATGGACTCACAGGGCCCGTGAGTACTGTTCGGAAAGCTCGTTTCGAGGCCAACACCCCAGGGCCGGAATAATCCGTGAGGATAAAAAGAAAAGAATAGAAAAACGAAAACGAGGGGTGCAACACGAGGACTTCCCAGGAGGTCACCCATCCTAGTACTACTCTCCCCCAAGCACGCTTAACTTCGGAGTTCTGATGGGATCCGGTGCATTAGTGCTGGTATGATCGCACCCGTCATGTTACGCATTGCAAATTTACGTGAAGCGACTCAATTTCTCTTCTCGAAGGAAGTCTAGAGTGTTCAACTTCCGGCTTTTAAGCGACTCAATTAACGCAATTTCCCGAGCCCGACTCGATTAACAGAATACTACTGAGGTAAGACGGAATACAAAAAATGAAATTTGCTTGGTAAACGGAACGAAAAAAAAAAAAAAAAAAATTCCCGCGTCTCTACGTTCTCGTGCAAACTTCGATCCCGATGGACTCAGGGGCCCTGAGTATGTCGGGAAAGCTCGTTTCGAGGCCAAACACCCAGCGGCGGAATAATCCGTGAGGATAAAAAGAAAAGAATAGAAAAACGGGAAAAACGAAAACGAGGGGTGCAACACGAGGACTTCCCAGGAGGTCACCCATCCTAGTACAAGTCTCGCCCAAGCACGCTTAACTTCGGAGTTCTAATGGGATCCGGTGCATTAGTGCTGGTATGATCGCACCCGTCATGTTACGCATTGCAAATTTACGTGAAGCGACTCAATTTCTCTTCTCGAAGGAAGTCTAGAGTGTTCAACTTCCGGCTTTTAAGCGACTCAATTTACGCAATTTCCCGAGCCCGACTCGATTAACGGAATACTACTTATGTACAACGGAATACAAAAATGAAAATTGCTTGGTAAACGGAATTCCCGCGTCTCTACGTTCTCGTGCCTAACTTTCGATCCCGATGGACCCACGGGGCCCGTGAGTACTGTTCGGAAAGCTCGTTTCGAGGCCAACACCCCAGGGCCGGAATAATCCGTGAGGATAAAAAGAAGAGAATAGAAAAACGAAAACGAAAACGAGGGGTGCAACACGAGGACTTCCCAGGAGGTCACCCATCCTAGTACTACTCTCGCCCAAGCACGCTTAACTTCGAAGTTCTGATGGGATCCGGTGCATTAGTGCTGGTATGATCGCACCCGTCATGTTACGCATTGCAAATTTACTTGAAGCGACTCAATTTCTCTTCTCGAAGGAAGTCTAGAGTGTTCAACTTCCGGTTTTTAAGCGACTCAATTAACGCAATTTCCCGAGCCCGACTCGATTAACGGAATACTACTTATGTACGACGGAATAAAAAAATGAAAATTGCTTGGTAAACGGAATTCCCGCGTCTCTACGTTCTCGTGCCTAACTTTCGATCCCGGTGGACTCACGGGGCCCGTGAGTACTGTTCGGAAAGCTCGTTTCGAGGCCAACACCCCAGGGCCGGAATAATCCGTGAGGATAAAAAGAGAAGAATAGAAAAACGAAAACGAAAACGAGGGGTGCAACACGAGGACTTCCCAGGAGGTCACCCATACTAGTACTACTCTCGCCCAAGCACGCTTAACTTCGAAGTTCTGATGGGATCCGGTGCATTAGTGCTGGTATGATCGCACCCGTCATGTTACGCATTGCGAATTTACTTGAAGCGACTCAATTTCTCTTCACGAAGGAAGTCTAGAGTGTTCAACTTCCGGCTTTTAAGCGACTCAATTAACGCAATTTCCCGAGCCCGACTCGATTAACGGAATACTTATGTACGACGGAATACAAAAATGAAAATTGCTTGGTAAACATAATTCCCGCGTTTCTACGTTCTCGTGCCTAACTTTCGATCCCGATGGACTCACGGGGCCCGTGAGTACTGTTCGGAAAGCTCGTTTCGAGGCCAACACCCCAGGGCCGGAAGAATCCGTGAGGATAAAAAGAAAAGAATAGAAAAACGAAAACGAAAAAACGAAACGAGGGGGAGGCAACACGAGGGACTTCCCAGAGAGTCACCCATCTAGTAATATCTGCCCAAGCCACGCTTAACGTCGGAGTTCTGATGGGATCCGGTGCATTATGCTGGTATGAGCGCAACCCGTCATGTAGCATTTGCCGAATTACTTGAAGCGACCAATTTTCTTCTCGTAATGGAACAGTCTAGAGTGTTCAAATTCCGGCTTTTAAGCGACGCAATTAAAGCACAATTTCCGATGCCAGACTAGATTAACGGATATACTATGTACGACGGATACAAAAATGAAACATTGCTTGGTAAACGGAATTTCCCGAGTCTCAGTTCTCGTGCCTAACTTTCGATCCCGATGACTCACGTGGGCCCGTGATACGGTTCGGACGGAAAGCTCGTTTCGAGGCCACACCCAGGGCCGGAATAATCCGTGAGGATAAAAAGAAAAGAATAGAAAAACGAAACGAAAACGAGGGGTGCAACACGAGGACTTCCCAGGAGGTCACCCATCCTAGTACTACTCTCGCCCAAGCACGCTTAACTTCGGAGTTATGATGGGATCCGGTGCATTAGTGCTGGTATGATCGCACCCGTCATGTTACGCATTGCCAATTTACTTGAAGCGACTCAATTTCTCTTCTCGAAGGGAGTCTAGAGTGTTCAACTTCCGGCTTTTAAGCGACTCAATTAACGCAATTTCCCGAGCCCGACTCGATTAACGGAATACTACTTATGTAAGACGGAATACAAAAATGAAAATTGCTTGGTAAACGGAATTCCCGCGTCTCTACGTTCTCGTGCCTAACTTTCGATCCCGATGGACTCACGGGGCCCGTGAGTACTGTTCGGAAGGCTCGTTTCGAGGCCAACACCCCAGGGCCGGAATAATCCGTGAGGATAAAAAGAAATGAATAGAAAAACGAAAACGAAAACGAGGGGTGCAACACGAGGACTTCCCAGGAGGTCACCCATCCTAGTACTACTCTCGCCCAAGCACGCTTAACTTCGGAGTTCTGATGGGAGCCGGTGCATTAGTGCTGGTATGATCGCACCCGTCATGTTACGCATTGCAAATTTACTTGAAGCGACTCAATTTCTATTCTCGAAGGAAGTCTAGAGTGTTCAACTTCCGGCTTTTAAGCGACTCAATTAACGCAATTTTCCGAGCCCGACTCGATTAACGGAATACTACTTATGTACGACGGAATACAAAAATGAAAATTGCTTGGTAAACGGAATTCCCGCGTCTCTACGTTCTCGTGCCTAACCTTCGATCCCGATGGACTCACGGGGCCCGTGAGTACTGTTCGGAAAGCTCGTTTCGAGGCCAACACCCCAGGGCCGGAATAATCCGTGAGGATAAAAAGAAAAGAATAGAAAAACGGAAACGAAAACGAGGGGTGCAACACGAGGACTTCCCAGGAGGTCACCCATCCTAGTACTACTCTCGCCCAAGCACGCTTAACTTCGGAGTTCTGATGGGATCCGGTGCATTAGTGCTGGTATGATCGCACCCGTCATGTCACGCATTGCGAATTTACTTGAAGCGACTCAATTTCTCTTCTCGAAGGAAGTCTAGAGTGTTCAACTTCCGCCTTTTAAGCGACTCAATTAACGCAATTTCCCGAGCCCGACTCGATTAACGGAATACTACTTATGTACGACGGAATACAAAAATGAAAATTGCTTGGTAAACGGAATTCCAGCGTCTCTACGTTCTCGTGCCTAACTTTCGATCCCGATGGACTCACGGGGCCCGTGAGTACTGTTCGGAAAGCTCGTTTCGAGGCCAACACCCCAGGGCCGGAATAATCCGTGATGATAAAAAGAAAAGAATAGAAAAACGAAAACGAAAACGAGGGGTTTTTGTCAAAACGAGGAGACGGCCCAGGCGTCAACAATCCTCGTATATCTCGCCCACGCACGCTTTAACTGCGGATTCAGTTCTGATGGGTATCCGGTGCATTAGTGCTGGTATGATCGCACCCGTCATGTTACGCATTGAAAATTTACTTGAAGCGACTCAATTTCTCTTCTCGAAGGAAGTCTAGAGTGTTCAACTTCCGGCTTTTAAGCGACTCAATTAACGCAATTTCCTAAGCCCGACTCGATTAACGGAATACTACTTATGTACGACGGAATACAAAAATGAAAATTGCTTGGTAAACGGAATTCCCGCGTCTCTACGTTCTCGTGCCTAACTTTCGATCCCGAGGGACTCACGGGGCCCGTGAGTACTGTTCGGAAAGCTCGTTTCGAGGCCAACACCCCAGGGCCGGAAAAATCCGTGAGGATAAAAAGAAAAGAATAGAAAAACGAAAACGAAAACGAGGGGTGCAACACGAGGACTTCCCAGGAGGTCACCCATCCTAGTACTACTCTCGCCCAAGCACGATTAACTTCGGAGTTCTGATGGGATCCGGTGCATTAGTGCTGGTATGATCGCACCCGTCATGTTACGCATTGCAAATTTACTTGAAGCGACGCAATTTCTCTTCTCGAAGGAAGTCTAGAGTGTTCAACTTCCGGCTTTTAAGCGACTCAATTAACGCAATTTCCAGAGCCCGACTCGATTAACGGAATACTACTTATGTACGACGGAATACAAAAATGAAAATTGCTTGGTAAACGGAATTCACGCGTCTCTACGTTCTCGTGCCTAACTTTCGATCCCGATGGA